>PVIA01009081.1:0-64665 GCA_004024845.1 Tonatia bakeri | reverse complement strand
ATGGGGAAAAATAAGTCAAAGAGTAGAACAATAAAAAGGATTTAAATTCTCTCTAATGATTGACTGCTAATAATCTGAATTGGCAACTATGTTAAGACTCATAGAAATACAAGCCAGTCCATTATTTGGTCTCAAAGACTTTACCTTATTAGTGTATAAAATAAGCACACAAATATTATAATAAAAAGACATATACTACTGTACTGCTTTTTGTATAAGCTACTAATATTCAAAAGACAGAACTACATGGTATGGACTAACGTCCTTGGGAAATCATAGGGTCAATCTTAGGTTAATATTCTAGGCTCCCATGTGTGGTTGCAAATGCAATGGCGTTTACAATTGCTTTATAATTTATATAAAATATGAAGGAAATAAAAGTTATTTTTATTACTTTTACCAAATAATGGAAATTATATTACTCTTCCCTTTTACACAAATCTATACATCTTTCTATAAGTACACTTTACTGTTGTATGAAAAATCTAATGAAATGTGTAAGCACAAAAGCCAGTCCACTTCCCCTTTCCTCAAAGAAACAGAAGTGGGTAATGCACCTCCTCCTCTGGTAAAGTCCATGTAGATGAAAGCCCCCAGCACCAATACATGGACCAGTGAGTCACAAGATGGATCAAAGTCCTTATACACAACATGCTATTGTTCTCTGTTTTTACAGCAAATGGTACAAAAATGTGTAGATATGCTGTTCATACATTGTGAGAACAGAACCATGTCCATAGCTGCCCATCATCTTTAACATCTGAGTTACTTTTCCCCTTCTCTTTAAGTCAGAAAGATAACTTGGTGTTTTCCTAATACAGAGTAAGAATTAAACTGATTCGGAGCAAGTCTGAGAAGTTGATCCCAAATCTAATTTAAATAACAATTTAAAGAACCCATAACTAATTGCATGTAGTCCCTCTGAAGAACTACATTACTGTAACTTTATGCCTCAAATAACTTAAATGAAAACAAAAAAATAAAAAGAAAAATATATAATAAAAATGCCCTGAACAATCAAGAAATGTATATATATTACTTCCTAGTTGTATTAGTTACTTTCTACATGACCTTAGGCATAGCATTTAATAAATCTGATTCTCCTTATCTTAAAAAAGTATTATACAAAGTTGAAATATTTGTCTTCCCTATGAGTGAGATATCTAAATATGTTGTTTTAAAAAGGCATTGTGTCATACAAATAAATTAACACACCCTGGAAAGCTTGAAGGAAACATGAGAGATATTTTAAGGAGATTTATAACATTGTTTGAAAATTATCTTTTTAACAAATTTATTTTAATAAAAATGTTATGTCCTAATCTGTAATTCCAATAATAAGCAATAACTACTATTTGTTTCTATATTTGTACTTCTTTATGTGTATTTTGTTTTCAATATTTAGAATTAATTTAGAGACAAACATGTAATCAATGACTATTTCTCAGGTAGGGATCTTAGAAATTAGACCCTGACACAAAATTTTAGTTGAAGGTAGTTTACATGGGATTTGATCCAAGGAAGTGCAAACAAGGCAGTTGGAAAAGTGACAGTGAAAGAGGACAATCAAAAAAGATAATAACCTAGAAGTTCAACCCACTGGAGATCTTCAGAAGGATGGTGTACTGTAGAGCAGATTTCAGACTTCTTTTCTTTAGGATAAATTTCTTGGATCATTTATCCATCAACATTCACATTTTATTAGCTAAGTTTACTCCTGAGGATGTTAAATCCCATCACTTCATCTTTGGGCATAGTGAGCCTACATGTTTCAGGAGAAAGCACTCAGGAATAGAAGCAGAGAAATGCAGACTTTTGAGGAGGGAAGGCTTCAGCATACACAAAACATTTCCACTGCAGAAACAGGTGAACTTCTAGATGGACAGAAGGGATTTGCATAGGGTTGGACACTTACAGCAAATGTTACAGAATTAAATGGAGTGCTACTGTTACACATTAATACTAAAAGTTAATGCAAATATTATAAATCATGACAATGAAAAAATATAATTAATGAGCATCAGGAAGTGGAAAAAGAAAGGAAATTATAATAATAAAAATCTTAAGAGAACTAAAATATATAACAACAAAATAAGAAGTTGGTTAGATAAGAGGTAGTAGGTATTGTAAGTGCACATTGTTCTGTGCTTCTTCAGACTAGACTGTTAGAACTCACTTCTACAATAAATGCATCCATTTACAGAACTATAAATGTATTAGCATTATTTCACTTTATAATGGTAGAAGCCATCTTGGAATTTTTAAGTATGACTTCCTCTGGGGATTAAGAATGGGTTTGGGAATTAGTAATACTGAAAAAAATTATTTCACATTTTGTATCATTATTATCTAAAATGATACATGAGTATTAGTGAATTTTTGTTTTTGTTTTGGTATTTCCAGAGAAATAAACCGAGGGGCATAGAGAAGTGAAGAGTATAAGTTGCACTACGTGATGATGATGGAGACTGAACTTGAACACAACCTCATGATTTACAACCACAAATCTTGTGTATGTTGCAGGGGTTGTGTTCCAAGTTTCAAATAATTTATGTATAAAAAGAATCTACCATCATTATCAAGCTGAGTTTTATTTAAAAAAAAAAACAGAAATAAACTCATGTCAATATAGTCAATTAATATTCAACAAAGGGGGTAGACACATAAAATGGAGTAAAAATAATCTCTTCAACAAATGGTGTTGGGAGATCTGGACAGCTACATGAAAAAAAAAAAAAGAAACTTGAGCAACAACTAAAACCATACACAAAAATAAACTCAAAATGGATAAAAGATTTAAATATAATTCATGACACCATAAAAGTCCTAGAGGAGAATATAGGGAGGAAAATTTCAGATATGCTGTGCAGCAATATTTTCATCAGTATGTTCCCTACAACATAGGATATTTTAAAAAAGAATAAACAAATGGGGCAAGATCAAATTAAAAAGCTTCTGCATGACTACAGAAAACATTAGCAACATGAAAAAGGAATGACTTTTCATTGTATGGGAAAAATGTTTGTCAATGATACTTTGGACAAGGGTTTGATCTCCAAAATATATAAAGAACTCACATGATTCCACTCCAGGAAGACAAACAATCAAATTGAAAAATTGGCAAAAGACCTGAACAGATATTTCTCCAAGGAAGACACACAGGGGGCTAAGAGACATATGAAAGGATGTTCAACAACACTAGGCATCAGAGAGACACAAGCGAAAACCAGAAGGAGATACCACTTTACAACAGTCAGAGTGGCCATCATAAACTAATCAACAAACAAGTGTTGGTGAGTTTGTGGAGAAAAGGGAACCCTAGTACACTTTTGGTGGGAATGCAGACAGGTGCAGCCACTGTGAAAACAGTATGCACTTTCCTCAATATCTAAAAATGGAACTGCTTTTTGACCTAGCAATTTCACTGCTGGGATTACATGCTAAGAATCCTGAAACACCAATTCAAAAGAATCTATGCACCCCAATGTTCATAGCAGCATTATTTACAGTAGCCAAGTGCTGGAAGCAACCTAAGTGCCCATCAGTAAGTGAGTGGATCAAAAAACCATGGTACACTTATACAATGGAATACTACACAGCAGAAAGAAAGAAGGAACCCCTACCTTGTGAAACAGCATAGATGGAACTGGAAAGATTATACTAAATGAAAAAGCCAGGCAGTGAAAGACAAATACTATATGATCTCACCTATAAGTGGAACCTAATCAACAAACAAACAAGTGGGCAAAATAGAAGCAGACACACTGAAATAAAGAACAAATTGTCAGTGACAAAGGGGGAAGGTGGAGCAGGATAATGGGGAAAGAATGGGGAAGGTTCAAGTCAAGAAACATGTATAAAGGACCCATGGACAAAGCCAATTGGGGCTAGAGGATTGAATGTGAGAGGTGGGCGATAGGTAGGGCAGGAGAGAGTAATGGGAGAACAACTGTAACTGAACAACAATAAATAAGTAAGTAAGTAAGTAAGTAAGTAAGTAATTTTTGTCTATTTCAAACCCAGAAGCTTCTATGATAATGTTATTGAAATAGCAGGCCGATACTCTGTAAGATGAGGGCTACTCACTTGTGTGATGCTGACACGGCTAATAAAATGGAAGTTGACTGATAATGACTTGATCAAACTTTGTGCATAGTTTTCCAAAAGAACGCATATTTATTGTAGAATTTATATTGAAAGAAATAAAGAGGCTAAGAAGAGGGCAGAACTATTTTTGAGATTTTTACCAACTTCCTACTATGAAATTGCACACAGTAGGATTTCAACATAAAATATTTCCTGCTTTTCTCACTCCTGAAACATTATTGTATTTCTCTTGTGCACTGCATTCTTTAAAGATCTATTGACTTGTTATTTGTCTTGTAAATCAAATGCCAA
This sequence comes from Tonatia bakeri, assembly GCA_004024845.1. Classification (NCBI taxonomy): domain Eukaryota; kingdom Metazoa; phylum Chordata; class Mammalia; order Chiroptera; family Phyllostomidae; genus Tonatia; species Tonatia bakeri. Next base: position 60,267 of record PVIA01009081.1, on the reverse strand, counting down.
GTATGGGAGTAGTTAGGACTACTCAATGTATAAACAGGAGTATTTTGACTTTGAAACTGGAAGTAGAAATGGAGCAATCATGAAAGAGAGCAAAAGAGCAATCCTTAATATACTGATGTGGAATGTTATATTTTAAATGATGAAAATATTATTTGGTAATGTCTTCCTTTCTTAAAACTAAACAATGCAAACAATATGGAATGGAAAATTACCTTTTATCTTCCTCCCTCTCATGACGGTTTTAAGTCAGGAGTTAGATTTTTTATGTTAAAATTATTATAAAGTTTATACAAGAATATAATTTTTGAAATATGCAAAGTGTTTTAGAAAAGAAAAGAAATAAAATGTAAAAGTAGCCAATTTTATCACCAATGACCTCACATCTAACTCTATGTCCTAATTTACTAGTTGTACTCTTTTAACATTTTCTGGTTTGGGGTTTCAAATGGATACTTTCCTTTACTGGTTTATAATTTTATGTATCATCTATTAACTGTCCTGTTTGAAGTTCCAGAATTTACTTAATTGACCTTACATTTACTTTTCATTCTCTTCCCAATACTTTTACCTAGTTTTCAACCTTTTGTCTTTAGAATTATTTTTTAAATTTTTTATTGTTTTTCAATTACAGTTGTCCCCATTTTTCTGTGATTATTCTCTTCTGCCATACCCACCCCCACATCCCACATTTAATCTTCTCCTCATCCCTGGTGGCTTTGTCCACAGGTCCTTTATACATGTTCCTTACATGTATATAAAATCTCCATTTTCTTATTTTTCAATTTGAGATACTTTATTCTAAATCTTGTTTATCCATAAGAGGACAGACATCACTGTTGCCACATGGTTGTCTCTCCTCCCAAATTCCGTCTGATTCCCATTATGTTATAATATTCTCATAGTTGAGATGTTCACATGCATATATATAATAGTAAGTATAAGCAAACCAGAAACAAGTAGTATGTATGAGGATACAACAAAATCCTTGAAGTACTAAATACCAAAGTAAATAAATTTCTTATTCACAGTTTAATAGTTGCTCCATTTTAGAACATATTTTAGTTTTTTTTATTTCGCTCTCCTTTATAATTATTTTTTCTTCTCTTTAAGAGATGGTGTATAATCTTTCACTTTATCATTGTAAAAATCAAACATCTAGTCATATAGTTTCTTTGCCTTCACTTTTGACTTTAATTTATTGTTTTATTTTAGAAATTATATATATATATATTTTAAAGATTTTATTTATTTTTAGAGAGAAGAAAAGGGAGGGAGAGAGGGAAACATTATGTGGTTGCCTCTTATGCGCCCCCTACTGGCAAGCCAGGCATGTGCCCTGACTGGGAATCAAATCAGAGACCATTGGGTTTGCAGGCTGGCTGGCCAGCACTCAATCCACTGAACCACATTGGCCAGGGATAAATTATATTTTTAATGCTAAAACTCTTCTGTTACACTGTATTTCATATTTACAGTAGTGTCTTCAGTTACTTTGAGTGACTTTTTTCTATAGTTTTGTAATATAACTTACAACTCTAAAAAATGATCTTTCTTGATTTCTGAGTATTATGTGTTTTCATCTTTAACTGTCTTTCTGTAAATTTTCCTAAAATGTTCAGTGATACTTGTCAATCCAATCATATTTGTAAGTGGAAGTCTAAATAGGCCTGGGGTTCCTCCACTATTGTACAGTTCTCTTCCCAAAAGGCTCTTCCTTTAGGAATGGAGCTTTGTAAGCATGGTGAAATCATGCAATAGCAGATATAAAGAGGAAGCAGAGAAATAAACTGAATGCCAAAATATAGTCCTTCAATTTACTACTTTTAGTTGTTCTCCACAATCTTATGATCTATAGAACAATTAGGGTTTAAAACAAGCATTAGACTATTTAATTCTAATATCATTTAGAAAACACCTTTATTTTACACACATACACAAACACATATGTGAAATTAAATATGTGTATGCATACACATCTTTTCTAAAAAGCAATTTTTTATTCTACAGAATAAAAAATAGTTGAATAATACATTTTTAGAAAGCAATTGCTATACACATTCATATGCACACTAACTCTTTGCTTTGAACTTAGAGCTCTTTTTCTAACGAAGCATGCTAGTTTATCACTGTTCTAATAATTATTGTTAGCAATATTCCTCTTTTTTTGGTTATTCCTATGGGCTTCCATACAGTTATAGATACTTTCTTTTTAACAGGCACAATTCATTCAGTGGGAATTGGAAAAAAAAGTTGTATGTTTACTCAGTCCAGCCCCAGTACCAGAAGCCTCCTCAAACTTTTCAAGAGGAAGTTACGTTTAATTTTGGGAGAGCTTCTGTCTTTTGATAAAACATACAATGCAAGCCTGAATGAGCCAGGATTTGAGTGAGGCAGAGGCAAACTGGTTCTGGAAGGTCTATGAACACTGGGGTTGATTGTTTCATGGGTATTTGTTATTATACATCATAGATAAAGAGAAAATAGAATGTAATCCAACTGTCCTTTTAAAATCTCTTCAAACAAAATATAACATTGCCATTTTGCTTATAGTCCTGCACAGAAACATATAAATAAACATGTACAATGAATACAGTCATGCAGATTATATAATTCCATGGAAGGGTATGCTGAAATTAAATCCCTCAAATGTTTAATCACTCAGAATATTTCAACAAGTTACTGTAGATTCCATTAGCTGTCTTTTCCTATTTTGTATTTATATTGGTCTTAGGTAGGAAGATCTATATTTCCAAGTTTTGAAAGGTCTTTAGTTAATTCTTCAAATACTTTTCTCAAAACTGTTGAGGAAGTCATTATATATACTTGTTTAATCACCTAACCATGAAATTTTTCCTTCATCAATACCTGTAAACACATAGGCATACATTTTACCAGTCATATTTATTATTCAAACCTAATTTTATTTGTTTTTTCACCTCTACTCTCAATTATATGAAAAATGAGCATCACCAATACTAGTGTTACCTTCTTTCTCTTTTCATATAATCAAAGATTCAGATAAACCAAGTGTGTGCTCGATGCAACACATCATGTACTGTAGAACAGCAGGGCTTCAATATTGCCTGGAAGCAAAGGGAGGATGGGTCTTGATGAACTTTAAAAAAGAAAAAGCCTAACTTTTCTTTTTTGTTTTTAGAAAAATAACTCAGTCCAAGATAGTTATGTAAATATAGTATAAGGGAACAAGACAAAACGGAAAACCAGACCTGAGGCCTTTGCAATGGGGGCTTCCAGAATTAGAAGATTGTTAATAGTGACAATTTTCAGCAAGTAGAGCTGAAATACTTCTAAATTGAAGCTACATATGGGAAGTTGTTTGCCTGATGGAGATTAGGAAACCTGCCATGATGCTACTCGTCCTTATTAAACTAACCTATTTAATTTGCATTGCATGGTTGATTGGGGTGACTTTGACAAAGTGGATCTGATGCACCTCTGCAGATTGCTATTCATTCCACAATTTCACTCTACCCAATAAGCAGCATAAGATTTCCCCTGTAGTTTGGTTGCGATGGTATTCCAATTAGGATAGAAATCTTCTAGAAACAGTGGTGGGGGAAGGGTGAACTTGCATATAATAATAGCATTTATTTTGTTTTCTGTTCAATTTCTCACTGGTTGAATGGCACTAATGCAATTTAGAGAGATAACCTCAGTTTTTGGAGTACACTATATTGGGCTAAAGGTAGCAGTTACAAAAATGGTACATAATACAGATGACCGATAAAATGTGGGAAAAAACAGTTTTAATAGCTTTGAGAAAGTATTTGTTCTTCAAAGGCACATTTTGAGTTCAGGCTCTGTCTTGCCATTGGATATGATAAAGAAAGCATGTAGTACTGATTCTGTACGCAGTCTTCTGTGCACTGGTAAAACAGTCTTCTAGGCTTTGAAGGCAGAGAAGAGAAAAATAAAGCATCTGGCTTTTTATAGTATGGTAGAGCCTGTGGTGAAGCAACCAATCCTAGAGGCTAGATCCTATACTTACTTTCTTTATCTAATAGCTTTCATTATTTTTCTGCCACTCAAAAGCATCCTCACAGATACTATAATTCTGGATGAAACTTTGCTTACCTAATCCCTTATGGGGAACTAAGATCCTCACCTCAAGTTAGGATTTTGTTCAGAGGGGAAATGTCTTAAGCCATTCTTGAAAATATGGGAATTGGGATCATCAGCCAATCCAAACATTAATTCTCTCCTTGACTGGTCATATAATGAAAACCTATTTAACAAGTGTACAAGTACTGTCACTGGAAAAGGAAATTTCCATGTTCATATGTTGTGTACAATATAGAAATAATTCACCTGATGTCTGAAGACTTGATATAGTTTTAACAACATTAATGTTCCCTTCAAAGTTTCTTTGTAAAAATTACTAGATATTTTAAAAAGGAAATGTCAAATACTTGACAATTTTAAGTTAGTCCTTCAAGCAAAATCCAGTATCTGCTCAAATTTGCTGTATCAGTCTGTTCAGTGTTGAGCCTTAATTTTATAAATATAATAATGAAAAATGATGCACTATCCCCTTGGTGCTTGGTAAATAACTGATAAACAAACATGCAATCAGTCTCACTAGTAAAGTTATCCATCAGCCCTTTTCAGAACATAACAATGAAAGATGCACCATGAGTCTGTTTAACAGAAACATTTTTTTGTATTACTTTCAATATTGCAGGGTTAAACTGTGGAGAAAACTGTTTCCTGGTACTAGTGTTCAACTTAGTTTAATTCCATAGTCTATTTTTTCTCTTCTCTTTATAAAATATTTATGAAATCCAATAACAATGAAACTGAAAAGAAGTATAGATACATTTTATTTCTTTTTTTAAAGATTTTATTTATTTATTTTTAGAGAAGGAAGGGAGGGAGAAAGAGAGAGAGAGAGAAACATCAATGTGTGGTTGCTGGGGGACATGGCCTGCAACCTAGGCATGTGCCCTGACTGGGAATCGAACCTGCGATGCCTGGTTCGCAGCCCACGCTCAATCCACTGAGCTACACCAGCCAGGGCGATACATTTTATTTCATAATACAATTCTTTAAAGTGGCATTTTTTTCATGATTCCACTCTACCCAATAAACAGCATAAGTGATTTTCTTCTCTAGGTTGGCTAAGATGATATTCCCATTAGAAAGATAGAAAAGTTCTGGAAATAGTCATAGAAACTTGTTTCCTAAAATATTTCCTAAATTCTTCCATTTATCTGTCTATTCATAATAACATGATCATTTCAAACTATTTATGGAAATTCAAACTATCTTTTTGTCAAACAGACACCTAATAGCACGACAAGTAGTCAAAGAAGTACATTCAAAATCCTTTGGTAGGGTTTAATTACACAAAGATGTGAACTTGAGCGCTACTTTTAATATAGTGGCATACCTAAAAATGGAGGACAGTTGCATTGAATTTTGACATTGTAACTTCCCTAAATCCAAAATAACAATCATTTCTTACCTTTGTGTCAATTATGGACAATTTTTATGCAAAAATATGCATTTTTTTTTTTTACTTAAGAAACCATTAGAATGCCCCATCTTTTGTAGAGGATCACTAGTGAGTTAACAGTCTAGGGCACAGAATCACTAGAAAACTGACATCTAATCATAGGACTATGTAATGCTTCCCATACCCCAATACCTTGCCACCACATTACTGATATGGCCTATTGATAGCACTTCCTTTTATTAAGTGGATCATGATGGTGTAACAATAAAAAAAAATTACAAATTTGCTAAATGGCAAAAACACAATTTGAAGAAGCTGAGGAATGCTGAGAACCACACTCAGATATGGCAAGAATACTAACATTATCAGGACAGAAAATTATGATTAATATACTAATTTAATTTAAAAGGAAGACAATATGTAGGTCTAGATGTCAAACATATTCAGAGAGATGAAAATTCTAAGAAAAAGATCAAAATGAAATACTAAAGACCAAAACACTAAGACAAATGAAGAAGGCTTTTGTTGGGCTCACTAGTAGACTGGATACAACTAGGAAATGACTCTGAACTTGAGGTTTTGATAAAAGATGCTACCAAAACAAAACAAAACAAAACAAAAGATAAAAATAAAACAGCACAAGATCCAAGAGCTGCAAGACAACTACAAAGAGTAAAGTATATGTGAAATGGAATATCAAAAGAGAAAGAAAAATATTTGAAATAATCATGATTGAGAATTTCTGTAAATTTATGTTAAACAACAAACCATAGATCCAAGAAGCTTAGGAAACACTAAGAAGGATGAATGCCAAAATAGTACTCCTGGGTGTAACATAATCAACTGCAGAAAGTCCAAGATGATGGAAAGAATCTCAAAGAAGCCACAGGAAAGAAACCACCACACCTACAGAGGAGTAAATATAAGAATTGCATCATACTTCTCCACAGAAACCATGGGGACAAGGCAAGAATGGAGTAAAACATTTAAAGAGTTGAGAGGAAAAAAACCCACTAATCTAGAATTTTGCATTCTGCAACGTTACCCTTCCAATATAATATACAACATATAACATATAATATATAACACATATTTTATATGTGTTAAAAATTAAAACATTGAGGTAATTTGTTGACAATAGACTGGTGTTGCCAGAAATGTTAAAAGTAATTCTTCAGAGAGAAATAAAATGATATGCCAGAAAGCCAGATCTACATAAAAAATAAAAAAGCACTAGATAAATAAAGTAAAATAAAAAATAATGCTTTTATTTTTATTATTCCTAATTTATCAAATAGACAAGAGACAACAGTTTGTTCAAAATAGAAGAATAATTCTTCAATTTTATATTTTTGTTATATATTATATATCAAAAACAAACATTGCATATATATACACACATGCATATAACTTATGAATGTTATATATATGTTAAGTAAATAAAAGTAATTATACATAAAAAGAAAGAAGGAAATTAGGAATATATTATTATTATAACATATGTGCACTACCTGTGAAGCTGTATAGTGGTATTTAAAAGCAAATTTATATTAATTGTAAATGTATAATGAAAACCCTAGAGAAAACACTAGGAAAATTTTGGGGAAAAAAAGATTATAATTGATAAGCTAAAAGAAGAGAGAAAATGGTAATATCTAAAATGCTTAATGAAAACCTAAAAGGGCGGAAAAAAATGTTTACAACAAAATAGGAACTAAGAAAAAAGGAAATAAATGAAAAATATTAACAAATATGCCCTGACCAATGTGGCTCAGTTGGTTAGAGCATTGTCCCATAAACTGAAAGGTGCCTAGGTTGTGGTTTGGCCCCACTTGGGCCACATATGAGAGAGGTAACAGATCAATGTGTCTTTCTCACATCAACATTTCTCTCCCTACCTCTCACCCTGTCTTCCCCTCTCTCTAATATCAATAAGCATGTCCTCAGGTAAAGACAAAAAAAAAGACACTAACAAAAATGGTATACCAATAAGCATTTAAAAAGTCAATGATCTAAATATATGAATTCAGAGACAGATCCTGCCAGAATGGATAAAAGAATAAGACACAATTATACATTGCATACAAGAAACCACTTTAAAAAAACTAAAAATTCATAGAAAAACAGTAATTGACTAGAAACAGATTCACCATCTTTAATCAAAAGAAGGCAAACGTAGGCATGTTAATTTTAGACAAAATGAATTTCACAATAAGGAAAGTTATCAGGGATAAAGAGAGAGCAGTATTTCATCATCATAAATAAAGCAATTCTCCAAAAAGACATAACAACTGCTAATTTGTAAGCAATTAGCACAGAATATCAAAATATTTTATGCAAAAAGTGAAAAATCTGCAAGGAGAAATAGCTAAATCCACTACTGTAGTTGAAAACTTCAAAACCTTTATAGCAGAAATGAAAATATCTAGTCATTAAAAAATCAGAAAATATGTAGTTGAACTCAACAACATGATCATCTACAAAATGCACATTCCTTTCAAATTTACATGGGATATTCATCAAGGTAGGCCACATTCTAGACCATAAAATACATATTAATAAATTTAGAAGAATAGAAATCATACAATGTCTGTTCTTAGTTCACAATATAATTAAAAATCAACAACAGAAAAATAAATAGAAAATTCCCAAATACATGAAGATTAAATAATATCTTTCAAAAAAACCTATTAAAGACTAAATTTTAAGATATATTAAAAAATGTTGAACTAAATAAAAATGAAAATATAAGTCATCAAAATTTGTGGGATGCAACAAAAATAAAGCCTAGATGGAAATGGATAGCACTTATATGCATATATAATGAATATCAATTTGAAAAGATTAATACAATCCATGTCTCCAGTGTAGCTTAAAAGAAGAGGATACAAATTACTAACACCAGAAATAAAAGAGATGAATCATTACAGATCTCAATGACATTAAGTATAAGGTAGAAATACCATGAACAACCATATACCCCCAAATTTGATGACAAATAAAATGCTCCAATTCCTTGAAATATACATCTGCCAAAACTCACACAGAAGAAATTTTGAGAAAACTTGAGCAAGCCCATATCTAGTAAGGAAATTTAATCAATGATTAATAGACTTCCCAAACAGAAAGCACCAGATCCAGATCGGTTCACTGTTCAAGTCTACCAAACATTTGAGGGAGAAATTATACCAATTTTCTCCAATCTCTGTTAGAAGATAGATGCATAGGGTATACCTGCAAACTGATTCTATAGGCCAGCATTTCCTTAGTACCAGAGTTGAAAATGACATTGCAAGAAAAGAAAATTACAGGCCAATATTTATCTTAATAAAATGAATGTAGAATAAAGACACGAGTATAAAATCAGTCGATAATTCACTCTGGTACAGAAACAAGATAATAATACATCACTTTATGGAGATGCAGGAAGCATGCTTCCTGAAGTTAGACTTCATTCAATCTTTCTAAAATAAGTATGCAAATGCGTTTAGCACATTTGTGAGATGGAGAGCACGGAGTAATGAAGTGTGCAAATGAAGCCCTTGCCTTCACTGGGCTGCTATTCTAGCGAAGGAAGATAATCCGTAATCACACAACTAACTTGTCGTGAGTTAATAACTACTACAAAAAAAGTAAAGCTAAGTAATAAAGATAGGAAATGGAAGAAATACAACTTATAAAGGACTGAGAGCGTAGATGTTCTGATAATCTGATATTTAAGTCGAGGCCTGATGAGTCAAAGGAGAAAACTATAATGATATTTAAGGAATGTAAATCCCAGACAAAGGGAATATTAAGTTCAAAGTCAAAACCATGTGCTCTTTGGTAAATTTGAAGAATGGAAAAAATATACTGTCATTGGAACTAAAGAAGAGAAAAAGGTGAGATTGAAGTATATCTAGCTCTGTCTGGCTCCTGTGCCATGGTGCTTATCTCTGAATGCACAAATAGTACTGTTGTGTGTCATCCAAAATGTCTATGTGCATCCTTTCAGCAAGATTTAAATGATGTTGGTATTATTTCTAAAATATTAAAAATATTAATAACTTTATATATTTTTTAATTAGATCAACAGGATTCAAGACTTCATCTCTCCTAATAACATATACATATTTTTAGCGAATGGCTAAAAAATACTGGTGCTATGGTTTCAGAAATCAATTTTGTGCTTTTTTAATCTGATAAATTCACATGGAATAGGGATTTTTTTTCATTATAAATGGAAAAATAAGAGCATAATGGAACTTAGAATGGTGCATGTATCTTCCAAAAAAAGAAAATAAAAGATGCAGCCTTCCCTTTCTTCTCAACAATGCAGTATAAGGTGATAACAGTTATAATTATATAGAAATAAACATCTTAGTTGTTGCAAATGAATACATTTAAAATGAATAAGCTTAAACAAATATTTATTTAAAAGCTCCTGTTTCTTTGTCACTCAAAATTGGTTTTTGGTTTTTGTTTGTTTGTTTTGTATGTGGTAATTGTTGGTTTTCAATGGGGTCAAAGCAAAAGAAGTGAAACAATTGGTCAATTGGTAAGCAGAGCCAAATTCAGACTGAGTACTGGTCTCCGCTTACAGGATGCAGATACCTTTATTATGATTTAATTCCATCGCAATTCCTGGCCAGAACTTGGAAAACAGGATGGGTACACTGTGTTACTTCAATTTGATTTTAGCTGGCAGCTCTGCTGTGCCCATCTTATTAAGTAGAGAACTACTTGGCCATATAAATCTTAATAATGACACTGGTAGACACACCTATTTCCTTCAATTCACTGCTTGATGGACAGGGAGCAATAGTTAGTGAGGATCATATGTATGATTCATAAACTACGAGGAGCTTAAAATAACTACTGTTCTACACTATATGGGCTTCCACACATTAGTTAAAGAGGCAAAAGTAACACCCTGATGAGAGATGTCATGTTTTTTAAAACCATTAGAGATGCAGACAGAAATCCAATTATGTATGAACACCCAGCAAACCTGTTCTATGTCAGAGTAAAAGGAGGCTTACCAACTTTGTGACTGAAAATAACTAGAGGAAGGAAGAAAAAAATCAAGGATTCTTCTTGATTCACCTTAATATATTGACTTTCTTCTCTTGTAATTGTGAGATTACAGTGTCAGACTAAATAAATTCTCACCTTGTAATCTGGCCCCTATAATATAAGTTTAAAGCACAGTGGAGAAAGCAGTTTAAGACACAGCTCATGTGCCTGGGCCATGGTTCCATGAAATAACAACAATAGTATTGACTTTTGTGTCTAGGAATTTTTATATGCACATAATCTAATATAAAACGTATGCCCATGTATATAATTTTTCTCATTAGTTCTCTGTATTTAAGAGATATGTATTTTCTTTTCATCAATGTAATGCATCAGTATAACATAACAGAATTTAAACTTTAACCAATAACAAGATAAATGTGAATGAAAGGTTATATGAGTAAAATGAAATAATGGTAGTTATATAGATTTAACAACCTATCATAAAACTATATTTAAAGTTATAGTATTTTACAGATGAAAATTATTATTTAATTCGAGTATTGCATGATCAAGCATCCTCAATAAAATACACATGTATTTTGAAAAGAACTGAGCCATTATTCTGAATAGAAAACAAAAAAAAAAAAATGTACTTTTTGTTAAGTGGAATAAAAAGACAGTCTTGAGGTTAATTAACCAGAAATAATTTTAAGTAACAATTAAGTTAAATAAGCCACAGAATGTGTGACTTTTCAAATTTACATAAACCATACTCAGATTCAACTTAAAATAATTGGCTTTTATTTTTCACAAATGGTATTTGAGAAAACAAAGAACTCATAGTTCTAATATAATTTTTAATTTAAAAATAAATTTATGTAAGTAGTTTAAAAAACATTAAAAATCAATTTATTTATACCATATTTTTGAGCAATGCATTATTTGACTAAACTCTCAGAGTATACTTCATTCCAGTGGATACTTTCTTAGTCTGAACCTTAGTAAGTTTGCATTAAATTTTTCAAGTACTTTTGGTGGCATCCATTGAATTGATCCCATGATGTTTCTTATTTGTCCTGTTAATGTGTTGAATTATGTTGGTGGTTTTTCAAATGTTAAACAAACATGACATTTTGCTTTGTTTCAAAACTCTCTGACCAAAATATATAAACAGGGCTCAGCACAAATAATGACCTTTATTAATGAGCTGGTAATCTATATGAAATCTTTTATTGCAAAATCGTAAGTAGGTACTTCTGTAACTTAATAATATCACACTCAAGCTCACCATAGACATATTAGGTGAAATGTTCACATTGCTGTCCCTCATGCAAGATATTTACATACCCTGCCAACTACATTCAGTGGCATAATATATTTTTCTTTTTTTATTTTATTTTAATCATTGTTCAAGTACAATTTTCTGTCCTTTACCCCATTCCAGCCCACCCACCCATCCCTCCCCACCTCCCTCCCACTCCCCCCCCCCAGTTTTTGTCCAGGTGTCCTTCATATTTGTTCCTGTAAACCCTTCCCATTATATAAAATATATATTAATTTCTATATAATATATTAATAGATATTTTATGTATATATACACATACATATAACAGCAAAATATATTTCTGATTAGAGGACTATGTGAAATAAGACTGTCATCATGTTGTTAATTTGGGAATTTGGGTGACATGTTTAAGGCAGTATGTGAAAGTATTATTTCCTCTATTTACATGTAACCAAACAACAATCCAGTCAATAATATTTTTGGCTTAAGACATCAGCCATCCTCTTTCATATTAAGTCTGTTTCATCCTCACTGAACTAACAGGTAAATTGTTAATGGTAACAGGGATATAAATTATGCTTTTGTGCCAACTTAACTATAGCAGTGAACAAATGTGCATCCCTTTTATGGTATCATATGCCAGGGCACCAGGCAACACCTTGGTAGCTGGCCATTTAATTAGAAAGCTTACATTATATATAGAAAATTGATTAATAACAATGGAACAAACACATTTTGGATCAGGGTAATTTTTTATTCAAATCTGTAGACATATTTGATCAACCATTCACTTATTTATTACTGTTTTTCATTAGTTTTCAATTAATATTAATTTCTTCAGGAATGTTAAGAATGATATCATTTTACATTTGGAAATTTGAACAACACATTTCCCTTCTTAGCCAATATTTTGGAAACCTTTAATCAAGTCAATTAAGTTTTAACTTCCTAAGCAGACTGTTTCTACTTTGATTAACCTATCTATTGCCACAGGCATAAGCTCATTAAAATGGACTGACATGACTATTTTAAGTCCTCCCTCCATCTGTCTATCTTTCTATGCATTTTGCAGAAAATATATTGATAAATTTGATTCATTCGAATTTAAATGTAATGAAAATCCAATGTAACATCTATTTAAAATTCTAAATTTGATGAATATACCATATCTTACCAACTATGTTCATGATCTTATGGACATATGTATTTAAATGCTATGTTCATATTTCTGCAAAATAGAAACTGGAAAAATAATCTAAATTAAATTTTGAGTTTTTATCTTACAGAAAATAATATTAAGACATTATAACATTACCAGCCTTTAAATGAGCGACACTTTATTTTATATATATATAAGAAGAATCAATTTAATATAATGATCAAAATAATTGACTTTTAGATTAAATAATTTAAATAATTAAAAATATATTGTTTCTAGGTCAATTCTGGTTTCTAACAGGGTCGTCTTTTTTTTCTTAATACAATAAATAATTATACTTTTTAATTATGTTTTGGTATGCTCTCTCTGCTCCCACTTTACTGAGTTTTTTTTATCATAAATGGGTGTTGTACCTTATCAGATGCTTTCCTCCCCATCTATTGATATTGATCATAAACAGATCAACAAACAAGTGCTGATGAAGTTGTGGAGAAAAGGGAACCTGAGTACACTGTTGGTAGAAATGCAGACTGCTGCAGCCACTAGGGAAAACAGTATGGAACTTCCTCAAAAAACTAGAAATGGAACTGCCTTTTGATCCAGCAATCCCACTGCTGGGATTATACTCTAAGAATCCTGAATCACCAGTTCAAAAGAACCTATGCACTCCAATATTCATAGCAGCACAATTTATAATAGCCAAGTGCTGGAAACAAATTAAGTGTCCACCAGTAAATGAGTGGATAAACACACACACACACACACAAAACATGGTACAGAAAACCCAGGTAAAATGGACAAAGTTCTAGAAAAATGAAGAAGCAGAAACCCTGAACAGACAAATAACAGCTAACACAGTTGAAGCAGTAGTCAAAAAACTCTGTGTACACAAAAGCCCTGGACCAGATGGTTTCACAGGAGAACTCTACAAAGCATTTAAGGAAGAGGTAACCCCTATCCTTCACAGATTATTCCAAAAAATCTAAGAAGACGGAAGACTCCCAAACTCTTTTTATGAAGCCAGCATCATCAGCATCATCCTAATCATTAAACCAGATAAAGACATAATAAAGAAAGAAAACTTCAGGCGCATATGGCTGATAAACATAGACACTGAAATCCTCAATAAAATAGTGGTAAACCTCATCCAGGAATACATTAAAAATATCATACACCATGACCAAATGGGATACATCACAGGGATGCAAAGACAGCACAATATTCACAAATCAATAAATGTAATACATCACATAAACAAAAGCAAAGGAAAAAATCACTTGATCATATCAATAGATGCAGAAAAAGCATTTGATAAGGTACAGCAGCCATTTATGACAAAGACACTCAGCAAAATAGGAATAGAGGGAGCATTCCTCAATATAATAAAGGGCACATATGAGAGACCTACAGACAACATCATACTCAATGGGCAAAAACTAAAATCTTTCCCACTAAGATCAGGAACAAGACAAGGAAATACACTTTCACCATTCCTATTTAACATTGTATTGAATGTCCTAGCCACTTCATCAGACAAGTAAAAGAAATAAAAGGTATCCAAATTGGAAAGGAGGAAACAAAACTGCCATTGTTTGCAGATAACATTATAGTATACATAGATAATCTTATAGACTCCACCAAAAAACTACTCAACTTAATAAATAAATTTGGCAAAAGAGTGGGATACAAATTCAATATTCATAAATCAAAGGCATGTTTGCATATCAACAATGAAATATCAGAAACAAAAATCAGAAAAAAATCCTATTTTATATAGCAACAAAAAATAAAATACCTAGAAATAAACCTAACCAAGGAAGTAAAAGACCTGTACTCAGAAAACTACAACACTGAAGAAAAACATAAAGGAAGACACAAGTAAATGGAAACATACACCATGTTCATGGATTGGAAGAATTAGTATCATCAAAATGTCCATACTACCCAAAGCAGTTTATAGATTCAATGCAATAACTATTAAAGTACCAATGGCATATTTCACAGGTATAGAACAAACACTTCAAAAGTATATATGGAACCATAAATGACCCCGGATAACTACAACAATTTTGAGAAAGAACAACGGAGTAGGAAGGGTTGTAATACCTGGTACACTGTATTACAAGTCCACTGTAATCAAAACAGCCTGGTACTAGCATAAGAACAGATACATGGACCAATGGAACAGAACAGAGGGCCCAGAAATAAACCCAAGTCTCTATGGTCAATTAATATTTGACAAAGGGGGCAGCAGCATAAAATGGAGCAAAAATAGCCTCTTCAACAAATGGTGTTGGGAGAGCTGGATAGCTACATGAAAAAAATAAAACTTAACCACTAACTTACACCATACACAAAAATAAATTCAAGGTGGATAAAGACTTAAATATAAGCCATGACACCATAAAAGTCCTTCAGGAGAACATAGGCAGGAAAATCTCAGATATTCCACACAGCAGTATTTTCACCAGCATGTCCCATAGAGCAAAGGACATAAAAAAAAAAAAGAATAAACAAATGGGACCTCATCAAATTAAAAAGCTTCTGTGTGGCTACAGAAAACAGCATTAAAATAAAAGAGAACCAACCATGTAGGAAAACATATTTGCTAATGATACCTCAGATAAGAGTTTGATCTCCAAAATATATAAAGAATTCACATGACTCCACTCTCAGAAGACAAGCAACCCAGTTAAAATATGGGCAAAGGACTTGAACAGACACTTCTCCAAGGAGGACATACAGAGTGTCTAGAGACATATGGAAAGATGCTCAGTATCACTAGCCATCAGAGAGATGTAAATTAAAACAACACTGAAATACCACCTCACACCATTGAGAATGGCCATCATAAACAAAGCAACAAAAAACAAGTGTTGAAGATGTTGTGGAGAAAAGGGAACCCTAGTGTACTGTTGCTGAGAATGGAGGCAGGTGCAACCACTATGGAAAACAGTATGGATTTTCCTCAGAAAACTAAAAATGGAGCTGCCTTTTAACCAGGCAATTCCACTGCTAGGATTATATCCTAAGAACACTGAAACACCAATCCAAAAGAAGCTATGCACCCCAATGTTCATAGCAGCACAATTTATAATAACCAAGTGCTGGAAACAACCTAAGTGCCCACCAGTAAATGAACAGATTAAAAAACTATGGTAAATTTACACAAGGGAATACTAAACAGCAGAAAGAAAAAAGAAACTTCTACACTTCACATTAGCATGAATGGAACTGGAGAGCATTATGTTAAGTGAAATAAGCCAGATGATGAGGGACAAATACCATATGATCTCACCTTTTAGTGGGACCTAGTCAAAACAAACAAATAGGCAAGCAAAATATAGCCAGAGACATTGAAATTGGCAACAAGCTGACAGTAACCAAAAAGAGAGGGGAGGGGACAATGGGGGAAAAGGGTGAAGGGTTTATAGGAACAACTATAAAGGACACACAGACAATAAAAAGGGGTGGCAAATTAGAGGAGGGAGGTAGGGATGGCTGGGATCGGGGAGTATAGTGGGAGGAAAACGCAGACAACTGTACCTCAACAACAATTTTTTTTAAATGGTATATTTACACAATGGAATACTATGCAGCAGAAAGAAAGGAGCTCCTACTCTTCTCACGGGTGTAACTGAAGAGTATTATGCTAAGTGAAATAACCAGGTGGTGAAAGACAAATACCATATGATCTCACCTATAAGTCAAACCTAATTAACAAAACAAACAAGCAAGCAAAATATAACCAGAAACATTGAAATAAAGAACAAACTGACAGTAACCAGAGAGAGGGGTGGTGACAGGAAGATAATGGGGCAAAGAAGGGGAAGGATCAAGTAAAGGAACATGTATAAAAGACCCATGGAGGAAGCCAAAGGAGGGTTAGGATTGAGGGTGGGAGGTGGGGGTTAGTGGGATTGGGGAGAGTAAGGGGGGGAAGTGAATACAACTGTACTTGAACAACAATAAATGAATAAATAATTATACTTTTTTGTAGTTGTTTTTCTAATTGCATTGGGACAGTGAACATGACATATGGCTCATAAACACCTGTCTGCAAAAATGTATTTATAGAAACAGTAAACTAATTAATTCATTAAAGAGCCCTATGACTTATGACACATTATACAATCCCATCAAATGAGATTTGCATCACCTTCCTTGGGAAAACCTTTCTTCATCAGCATGTAATCAGCTATTTAATTTAGAAAAGATGATCACACTTCTTTAAAAACTACAACATGATGCCCTGAGAAAAAAACAGATAATCATACCAGAATGGCTCCTCTCTACCATCTTATTCAACATAGTATTTCAAAAGGGTTAGATATAAATCTGGAAAACATGTATTCAGAAGTCTACAATTCTTTTTGGGTTGTCTCTTTTTGTCCATACATACCCATAGCTTCAGTGCTCAATGTCTGCGTTTTATGCCATATAAGTAGTTGTGAATTTGACAGGAGATATGCTTAATGTTAATATCATTGCCTGAATCCAGCACTTGTCAGCTTTTCTCCATCTGTTAGATTAGCATACCCTCTGCTTCTGCTTCACCCTAAAGCAATAATAGTTTTTTCACAGAATTTGTATCTCTCCCAAAGTTGCATAAACCACTATCTCTCCTGGTGGTTAGTTTGTCTGATAAATCGGTTAGTGTTGTTCCTAGTTCTCTTGGAAACTGCTTTCTCTCTTTCCTTTTAAAACATTTTATTTTTGGCATTGGGGCAAGGGTATATTCAGGAAAAAGAAACATATAATAACTGTTTTTTTATTCAAGTTTTAAAATCCGCTGCTATTTTTGGATTGGCAAATAATTGCATTTGATTTTAATGGTCAGAATCATTTGCAAAGTTATCAATATTTTATTTTTAAAAAAGTTCTACCACTTACTAAATTCAGTCATATGCAAGAATAAGAAGTAGATGCAATTTACACATTATTTAATAGGATATTAGTCTCACATCATCCTCACATATGTTCTCAAAGCAATTTCAAAAATAGGAGGAAGCAAAGCAAGTGTGACATTGTCATCAATGTATTGTGAATAAAATTTGGCATAACAATACACTAAGTTCATTACAGTAATTCTTCAAATTGTATGCAGTAAGAACAACACTATCACATCCCAGAGAACTGTGGTGAATGGAATATAGTGGAAGAGTTTATCTCAGGATAAATCGTATATGGATAAATTAATCACTTTTCCCTATAAGCCAGCATTAAATAAAAAATTAGAACAGGGTGATTAGAGTAATTTAAATTATAGCTAATTCTGGAAAAATTAATCACTATTTTAAATAAATCAGTAAATATTTAGTGTTTTAGGGAAATTTTCTAAAGTAATTAAGTTCAAAGATGTCACACATTCAGGTAAAATATGGAAACCATTCATAATTATAAATCAAGTACATTGTAAACTACAATGATAACCACCAAATATATTCAATTTATTTTATTCAGAAGGATCTCAATAATAAATATTTTTAAAAATCTCTCCTGCATAACAAGGGTAATTTTTGTCTCTCTTATCACATCTATTATATTCTGCTAAAGTAACCTAAATAATGTACATGTTAGCAATTTTGTCAGAAACAAAAATCTATTCTTCATGAATTCAAATCAGCTGAAATAACTCCTTAATGTATTTGAATTTTATTTAGGGACAAGGTATTTTGATTTTTTTTTTTTACCTCTAAGTAATATAATCAGAGAAAAATATTACATAATCGAATTTAGAAAAATGTTATGTACAATTTTTCTTCAAGAAATAACATTTCTGTGCCAAAAGTGTGAAATCTGAATTGACCTATTTTTGCACCTTTATATGTTAAAAAGAATTGTGTTTAAGAGAGGTAAGTAAACTAATACGCCTGTGCTACCAGAATGCCCATGTCCTAATTCCTAGAACCTGTCAATGTTACCTTATATTGTCAAAGGGACTTTGCATGTATAATTAAGGTTAGTTGCCCAGAGATAAAATTATCCTGGAATATTCTGATGGGTCTAATTTAATCACATGGATCCTTAAAACTGGAGAAACTTTCCAGTTGTGAACAGAGAAAAAGACTGAGGGTGGGAAAGGGTCACAGAGAATAGGTGTGGCCTCTAAAAGCTGGAAAAGTCAAGAAACAGGATTCTCCCATGGAACCACCAGAGAGAAAGGAAACCCTGCCAGCACCTCTATCGTATCCCAGTGAGAACCATTTTGGAAAACCAACCACAGAAACAGTAAGATTACCAATTTGCACCGTTAGACCACTAAATATGTGGTAATTAGTTACAAATGCAATAGGAAACTAATAAAAATATATATCAAAGTCTAAAAAGAAATTCCTTTAATTTTTTAAATTTATTTTCTTCTTTTTAAATTAGTATTAAATTTATTGGAGTGACATTGGTTAATAAAGTTATATACATTTCAGGTGTGCAATCCATAACTCATTATATGTATAGTTCATTGTGTGTTCACCACCACAAGTCAAGTCTCCTTCCCTCAGCATCAATCCCCTCTTTGCCCTCTTTTAGCTCTCACCACCCATCATTTCCTCTGGTAATCACCACATGGGTGTCTGTGTCTATGAGGTTTTCGTTTTTGTTTTGCTTATTCCCTTGACCTTTCTCAGCCATCTCCCAACCCCCCTACCCTCTTACATCTGTCAGTCTGTTCTCCATAATAATGAGTTCATTTCTATTTTGTGTGTTAGTTTATTTTATTAGATTTCATATATAAAAGAAATCATATAGTACTTGCCTTACTCTGACTGGCTTATTTCACTTAGCATAACACTCTCTAGGTCCATGCATACTGTGTTCACTAAAGGTAAAATTCCCTTCCCTTTTCACAGCCAAGTAGTATTCAATTGTGTAAAGGTACCAGAGCTTTTTTATCCACTCATCTACTGATGGGCATTTAGGTTGTTTCAACATCTTGGCTATTGTAAATGTTGCAATGAACATAGAGGTACATATAATTTTTTTAAGTGAGAGAAAAGGGAAGGGAGGAAGAAAGAGGGAGAGAAACATCAGTCTGCTGCCTCTCATACATGCCCTGTCTGGTGGTCAAAACAACAACCTACACATTTGCCCTGACTGGGAATTGAACTGGTGACCTTTCACTTTGCCAGACAATGCCTAACCAACTGAAACAGGTGTGAGGAGATATCTCATTGTGGTTTCAATTTGCATCTCTCTGATGAATAGAGATGTTGAGTATCTTTTCATATGTCTATTGGCCATCTGAATGTTGTGTTTGGTGAAGTGTCTATTCAGGTCCCTAACCCATTTTTATATTGGATATTGTGAAGTTTATGAATCTTGAGTATTAACCACTTATCAAATGTATTATTGACAAATATGTTCTCCCTTTCAGTGGGTTGTCTTTTAATTTTGTCAATGGATTCCTTTGTTATGCATATATTTTTAGTTTGATCTAGTTTCATTTTTTTATTTTTTCTTTTGTTCCCTTTGCCTGAGAGAAAACATGAAAAAATATATTGATAATAGAAATAGATGAGATTTTATTGCCTATCTTTTCTCATAGACTTTTTATGGTTTTGAAACGAACATTTTAGTATTGAATAGATTTTTAGTTTATTCTTTTATATGATGTAAGAAGTTTGTCCAGTTTCATTTTTTCCATGTACCTTTGAAGTTATCCCAAAACCATTTATTGAAGAGACTATCTTTACCCCATTATAAGTTTTTGCTTCTTTTGTTCAATTATTGTTTGGTTTATTTCTAAGTTTTCTATTCTGTTCCATTGATCTGTATGTCTGATTTTCTGTCAGTGCCATTTTTTTTAACTTTTATTTAACTTTTTAAATTTTTGTTTAACTACCGCTGCCTCCATTTCCCCCACACCACTCCCCCCACCCCATCCATCCCCACTTCCCACCCTTGATCCTACCGTCCTTTGATTTTGTCCATGTGTCCTTTATAGATGTTCCTGAAAACACTGCCCCACTTTTTTCCCATTATCCCCACCCACCTCCCGTCTGGTTACTGACAGTTTGTTCTTAATTTCAGTGTCTCTGGTTATATTTTACCTGCTTGTTTGATTTGTTGATTATGTTCCACTTACAGGTGAGATCATTTGGTGTTTGTCTTTCTCCACCTGGCTTATTTCACTTAGCATAAAGCACTGTTTGTGGGAATGCAGACTGGTGCAGCCACTGTGGAAAACAGTATGGAATTTCCTCAGAACACTAAAAATGAAACTGCTTTTTCACCTGACAATTCAATGCCATGTGGTTTTGATTTATAGTTTGATATCAGTTAGTGTGATTCCTCCAACTTTGTTCCTCTTTCTCAAGATCACTGCCTCTATTTGGAGTGGTTTGTTCCATATAAAATTTTGAAATATCTGTTTTAGTTATGTGAAATACACTATTGATATCTTGCTAGTAATTGCATTGAATCCATAAATTGGAGTAATACGGAAATTTTAATGATGTTAATAGTTACTATCCATAAAGACCATATATGCTTCTATATATTATATCTTCTTCATTATCTTCTAATATTCTGAATGTAGGTCTTTTACATCTTTGGTTAAATTTATTCCTAGATTTTTTATACAATTTTAAATGGGATTGTTTTCTTAGTTTTAATTTATAATAGCTCATTATTTTTTTTATTTTAATGATTGTTCAAGTACAGTTTTCTCCCCTTTACTCCCAATCAAGCATATAATAGCTCATTATTGATATATAAAAATACAACTTGTTTCTGGATATTTATTTGTATACTGCTACTTATTTAGTTTATTCACCAATTTTAGTAGTTTTTCATGGATTCTTCAGGATTCTCTATGTACAATATTATGTCATCTTCAAATAATGACAGTTTTACTTCTTCCATTTCAATTTGGATGTATTTTATTTATTCTTCCCATTTGATTGCTGTGGCTAAGACTTCCAGTATTAGGTTGAATAAGAGTCTTGTTCCCAAATTTAAAGGACAGACTTTTAGTTTTTGCCAATTGATTATGATGTTGGCTTTGGGTTTGTAAGTTGTCATATCTGTATTATGTTGAGGTATGTTCTATCTATTCCCATATTGCTGGGATTTTTTATCATAAATGGGTGCTGAATTTCATGAAATGTGTTTTTCTGAATATTGATATGATCTTGTGATTTTTATTGTTTATTTTGTTTATGTGGTATATTCTTTTCATTAATTTGAGGATATTGCATCAAAATGCAGTTCTGGAATGAATCCTTCTTGACCATGGTATATACTCTTTTGAATGTATTGCTGGATCCAGTTTGCTAATATTTTGTTGAGGATTTTAGCATCTATACTCATCAGGAATTGGACCCATAATTTTTATTCTAAGTAGTGTCTTATATCTGGTTTTGAAATTATGACAACACTGGCCTCAGAAAATGAGCTTGGGAGAAGTCCTCCTGAATTTTTGGAATAATTTGAGAAGAACAGTTATTAGTTCTTCTTTGAATGTTTGGTAAAATTCACCTGTGAAACCATACAATCCAAAACTTTTGTCTATTAAGAGTTTTTTTTATTATTATTATAGCTTTGATTTCTTTTTAAAATTATATTTTGTTGATTATGCTATTAGAGTTGTCTCAATTTTTCCCACTTTGTGCCTTTCTAATCAGCACCCCATACTCCTTCAGGAAGTCCCCACACCATTGTTCATGTCCATGGGACTTGTGCAGGTTCTTTGGCTACTCCATTTCCTATACTGTATTTTACACCCCATGGCTATTTTGTTAGTAGCTACTTATACTTCTTAATCCCCTGACTTCTTTGATTATTTCCACATATCTCCCTCCCATCTGGCAACCATCAAAATGCTCCCTGTATCATAATTATTCTTTTTTCTGTTTGCTTTTATATTCAATTGTTGATAGATATTTGTTGCCATTTTATTGTTCATAGTTTTGATTGTTTTCTTATATAAGTCTCTTTAACATTTCATATAATAATGGTTTGGTGATGATGAACGCCTTTAGTTTTTTCTTGTCTGGGAAGCTCTTTATCTACTTCAATTCTAAATATCTTTGCTGAATAGAGTATTCTGGGCAGCAGGGCCTGGCTTATTGTGATTTTAAGTATTTCTTGCCAATCCATTCTAACCTGAAAAAAATG
Organism: Tonatia bakeri; assembly: GCA_004024845.1. NCBI lineage: Eukaryota > Metazoa > Chordata > Mammalia > Chiroptera > Phyllostomidae > Tonatia > Tonatia bakeri. The sequence continues at coordinate 37,233 of PVIA01009081.1, read as the reverse complement.
TTTTTTGAAATCAGCTGACAGTCTTATGGGAATTAGATTGTAGTTAACTAACTGCTTTTCTTTTGCTGCTTTTAAGATTCTCTCCTTATTGTTAACCTTTGGCATTTTAATTATGATGAGTCTTTTCTTTCTTTCTCTCTCTCTTTCTTTTCTTTCTTTCTCTCTCTCTCTTTCTCTTTTAATTGCTGTTCAAGTACAGTTTTCTGTTTTTTACTACTATTCCAGCCCACACCGCCCCCACCAATGCTCCCCATCTGTCCCCCAAAATTATGGTGAGTCTTATAGTGGTCCTCTTTGCATTCATCTTGTTTAAGACTTTCTATGTTTCCTGGACTTACATGCCTATTTCCTTCACTAAATCAGGGAAGTTTTCTTTCATTATTTTTTCAAATAGATATCTAGTCTCTTGCTCTTTCTATTCTCTTTCAGGTGTCCCAGTGATGTGAATGTTGGAAGACTAAAGCTGTCCCAAATGCTGCTTATATTATCCTTATTTTGGGGGTGATTCTTTTTTGGTTCTTGTTGTTCTGATTGGTTGTTTTTGCTTCCTTATGTACCAAATCATTGATTTGATTCTGGGCTTCATTCACCCTACTATTGTTTCCCTGTAAATTGTTCTTTATTTCACTTAGTGTAGCATTTATTTTGGACTAGATCCTTTCTTTACTGCTGAGATCCTCACTAAGTGCCTGGATCATCCTTATAACCAGTGTTTTGAGTGATGCATCTGGTAGATTTTTTATCTCTATTTAGTTCTTTTTGTGGAGTCTTGATCTGTTATTTCATTTGGTTCATGTTTCTTTGTCTCATTTTGGCAGCCTCCCTGTATTTGTTTCTATGTATTAGGTAGAGCTGCTATGACTCATTTTCTTGATAGCATGGCCTAATGTAGCAAATGTACTGTAACATCCATGACACAGCCTCCCTTAGCACCCAAGCTGGGTACTTGAGGAGCACCCTTTGTGTGGGCTGAGTACACCTTTCTCTTATAGTTGAGCCTTGATTACTGTTGACAGGTCAATGCGATGGATTTACCCAGGCTAATCAGCTGTAAGGACTGGTTATAACCACCAACTACTAACTTTCACCCTCTGTGGAGTATCAGCAGTGCAGATGCAGGGTGGTGGTGAACCAATGTGGTCTGTAGTTGTCCACTGAGTGCAAAGGCTCTTGGGTTTCACAGATAGTAATGTCAGCCTCAATTTGTGTTTTGCCTGAGGCTACCGTTCTTGAGCTATAAAGCAATCTGAGACCGCTGCTACTTGTGCTGTGTTTGGAGTTTCCCAGACAAAGACAAGCTGTGAATATAGGGTGGTTGCTGCTAGTGTCAGGCTTGGTGTCCATGAGCAAAAAGTACAGTGGGCAGGGGGCTCACAGAGAAGGCCTGTGGCCTGTTTGAGAGGACCTAGGAAGTTGTGAAGCATGAGCCAAGACCAGCCATTCATATGGAAAAGCAGCTTGGGTGGACCCATAAGTTGGGTAGGAAAGAGTCTCTAGAGATCTCCAGGGTGGGGCAAACAGTGTTAGCCAGGTTGATGGAGTCTCAGATATGGCACTTGCCTGTTGACTCTGTTGCTCTGTGGGGGGAGGGTTCAGAAAAGGGACAATTGCCCACCTTTCTGTCTAAGAGAAGGCTATCTCCCAGCTTTCATCTTGATGGTAGACACGTCACTTTCTCCCTAATTCCACTGATGACTTTCAAGCTGCTACCCTGGTGCTGCACCTCCCAGAGAGTGAGTCTGAGTAAATGTGTGGGCTCTTTAAGAGAAACTGCTTAGGAGTCCAGAAATTTCTTCTACTTACTCCATCCTCATTGCTTTTCACAGCCAGAATTTATGAGAGCTTATCTTGCTGGCACTGGATCCCTGGGCCAGGGGTCCTGGTATTGGGCTCTGGCTTCTCATTCCTGAGATATCCCTCTTGAATTTTTATCCCCCACACATGGACGTGGGACCAGCCTGTTCCATGTCTCTGCTTCTCCTACCAGTCTGGATGGATGTGTATTCCTTAATCCCATAGTCATCAGACTTCCATTCAACTTGATTTCTGATGGTTCTGCATGATGGTTGTTCTATGTTTTAGTTGTAATTTTGATGTGGTTGTGCAAGGAGGTGTTTACCTATGCTGCTATCTTGACTCAAAGTTCTACAGCTCCAATTTGATTAGTTTTAACCTGTCTCTTCAGATTTTCTGATTTGTCCTGATTTAGTTTTTGAAAATTGATTTTGAAGAAATATCCATTTCATCCAGGTTGTCCAGTTTGTTAGCATGTAATTATTCATAATATTTTCTTACAATTCTTTGTATTTCTTTGGTGCCGGTTGCTACTTCTCTTTTCTGATTTTATTTCTTTGAGTCCTCTCTTTTTATTTCTTGGTATGTCTGCTTAAAAGTCTTTTAATCTTATTTATGTTTTTAATGAACAAGCTTTTGGTTTAATTGAACATATGTATTGTTTTAATTTTACTCTATTTTTTATTTCTTCTCTGATTTTTATTATTTCCTTTTTTAACTCATTTTAGCTTTGTCTGTTTTTCTTTTCTGAGTTCCTTTAAGTGTAGAGTTAGATTCTTTATTTAATATTTTTCTTGTTTCTTGAGGTACACCTGTAATGTTATAAAATTTCCTTTCAGTTCTGCTTTCACTATGTCCCATAGATTTCATGTTGTTGTCTTCCCATTTTCATTTGCTTCAATGTATCCTTTGATTTCTTCCTTGATCTTGTTGTTGAGCCATTCATTGCTTAGTCACATGTTAATTAGCCTCTATGTATTATGTGTTTTTCAATTTTTTTTCTTTTGGTCAATTTCTAGTTTTGTACAATTATGGTCAAAGAAGATGCATGATATGATTTCAGTCTTCTTAAATGTATTCAGATTTGTTTTGTGTCCTAACATGTGGTCTATCCTAGAAATTTTCCATGTGTACTTGAAAAAAATGTATATTCTCCTGCTTTTGGGTGAAATGTTCTGCAGAATTCTGCTAAGTACATCTGATCTTTTGTGTCATTTAGATTTTTGTCTCCTTGTTGATTTTCTGCACAGATCTATCTATTGATGTCAATGTGTTGTTAAAATACCCAACTATGACTGTATTGTTATCAATCTCTCCCTTTATGTCCATCATGTTTGGCTTTATATGTATTATACGCTCCTATCTTGGGTGCATAATTGTATACAAAGGTTATGTTTCACTGTTGGATTTTTCTTTTTATAATTATGTAGTATCTTTCTTTGTTTCTTACCATAGCCTTTTTCTTAAAGTGTATTCTTTGAAGTATAAATATTATTACCTCATGGTGTTGCAGTTCTCACTAAGGTTTTGTGTTCTCAGTCAGTTCCTTAAGCATCCTTATAACAACTTTCTTTGCAGGCTATATCTGATAAATTGCTTGCCTCCAGTTCATTTAGCTCTTTTTCTGGGAATTTCTCTTGTTCTTTCATTTGGTCATGCTTCTTTGTCTCCCTGTTTTGGCTGCCTCTTTATGTTTTTTTTTTTTTCTAGGCATTAAATAGATCTGCTATGGATCTTCATCTTAGTAAGGTGGACTTATGTAGTAGGTATCTTGTGGAAGCCCTTGGTCTAGTTTCTGTGGTCACCTAGGCTGCATGCTCCAGGAATGTCCTTTGTGTGGGTTACATGGGTCCTCCTACTGAGTCTTGGTTTTTATTGTCCTGTTCATATGTGAGGTTGACCCTCAGGCTGGCTGACTGGGAGAATCAGTCTTGATCACCGTGTATGAACTGCTGTGCAAGTGCTGACCACACAAAGTGAAATTTGCCTCAGCACAGTCTGGTGCCTTCTGATATATCCCTTTGCATTCACTGCTTGTGATGCTAATTGGATTTGCTTTGATATTTTCTATAGCTGGTCATTGGGTGTGTTGGTTCTGGGGCTTGTTCAGAAGGACTCCAGTTCAGGCCAATATCAGACAGTGCCTGTGACATACCCTGAGCAATCTCATTGGAGACATAAGGTGACCCACAGTTTTGTGGTGTCTCTGCTGGACTTGGGAGTGCTCAGTAAGGACCAAACAGGGCACCAAAGCTGGTTTTGACCACCTTTGGGTCCAGAGGCTGGTCAGTTTAAGTCCCAAGGCACCCTGAGATCTGTCTCTGCCTGTTTCCACCTGCCAGCTATCTGTTATGCTCAGTCACTGAAAGAGACTGTGGCAGTATTTGAATTGAATAAGGCAGGCTCCCAGCAAGTCACCAGGTGGGGGAGAGTGGTATTCACCAAACTGATACAGGTTTGAACTTGATACCATTTCTGGGCCTGAGGCCACTCAGCATATGTCCCAGGTTATACTAAGTCTAGCGGCCACCCCCAGGAGGTTGCACAACTTTGTGGTGGGGCAGGGTCTCATGTAGTCATCAGGGTGAGTCCAAAAGTGTTCATTAGGCCCAAATTGGCCAAGATTTGACCATATGAAAGGAGGGTTCTGCATGATTGGGGGTGCTAGGTGAAAATAACCCCTTTTCTAGTACAATTCAATCTACCAGATTTCTCCAGGAGCTGCAGCTCAGTTGGGCAGGGTTATCAAGACAGGATGATGGGTCTAGTCGATTTACTATAAGGAAGAGGTGCCTTGTCAGGCTTAAGTGGGGGTACAGAGAGTGGGTCTCACCCTAGAGTCACACAAGTTATTCTGTCCCAGATTCTGCCTAGACCTTGGCAGGGTGCAGCCATCAATAGTCAGAAGGAGAGGGGCTCTGGGGCTCCTGAGAGTGGGGTAAGTAGATCTTTTATCACAGGGAGGTACCAGTCAGGTTTATAGGAGGAATGGCTCCTATCCCAAAGCCATACCACTTAGTCACAGATACCCCTGTATTTACCCAGACCTCCACCCCTGGCCCAAGCTGCTGACTCCCCTGCAGGCATAGCCTTTGCAGTGTGGAGCATCAGGGAGTCCAGATGGTGGGGATATTGCTTTCCTCCAGGCTGATGCAGTATGGAGGAGTGGAATGCTCCACCCAAGAAATATGGCATCTATGGTATGGCAGAGTGATTCAGCACAGGGATCCTGGTGGCTTTCCCTTCAGCTCTCTCTCCAAAGCCACAAATCCCAGACCTTCCTCATGTGTCTCTAGTCTGCTCTGCCCTCCCTCTGCCAGAGGTGAATGGCTATGAATGAGAGTTTGTGCACTGACTGTCCAAACAAGTGTCACTCTCTAGCATAGTCCCTTCCCTTCCTGACAGAATCCCCACTGATTTTCACAGCCAGATGTTATGTGATCACCTGTTTCTGGCTCTGGAACTTTTGTCTGGGGTACTCATCTTGGGGTTGAAACCCCACTTTCTCAGAGGGAACCTTTGCAGCTGAGATATCCTTTTGCAGTAGACTGATCTGCATGGTGTGGGCCCAGCTCCCACTCAGAGATGCACAGGACCCATGCCCACGGATAGGTTTTCCCATGGGGAATCAGGCCTGCAATGTACCTACACCACTTATGAGTCTTGCTTTTTGATAAAATTCCCTCATTCTGAATTGAGGAAATTTACTGCAAAGCAACTTCCTAATAAACATGCTAACCCTTCCAAGGATGAGTGTAACTGGTCCAACTACTTTTGCCTTTTCATTTGCATATATCCCTCTTCTGTGGTGTGATTACCAGCATCCTCTCCTTTGTTTTCTGTATAAGATAATCACCTATAGCAAGCCTGTGCATAGTTAATGAGGACCTTCTTGTAATGTGCCCAGTAAGACAATACAAGCTCACTGAAGCAGGGGCCAAGGTTTTTGCTCCCCTTGAGAGAGAAGCCATGCAGTCCTTTTTCCTCCACCAGATTCGATAATCTGAGTGAATGTCTCAATTTCATCCGTAATGACGTGGACCCCATAAGCCGGGGTCTGAATCATCCCTTCAAAATATCAGCTGCCACTTGTGAAGAGAGGCCAGACCTTTCTGTGCTTCTTCCTTTCTACTAGTCTCAAAATGGCTTCTTCTATAAATACTTGGTTATAAGACTTCTCTTCAACTAGTTTTCAGTTGGTTATTCAGGTTGATTGCTCTATACTTTGGTTATAATTCCAGTTTGGTTCTGGGAGGAGTTGAGCGTAGCTTCCACCTACTCTGTGGCTATCTTGGATCTAGGAATAAATCCTAAGTAGGATTTAAGCATTTAATATCAGGCTGTTAATGGCAAATTGGGCACACACAAGTAGCAGTAACTGGATCAACAACCAATGAGTAAAAGCCCACCAGGTGCAAGAAGAGCATTTGTATGCCTTTGTGCTATTGAGGTAGTTGATGACAGAAGCTGGCTGATATCAACTAGCTCAGTTATTTTCTGGCTGATATCAACTAGCTCAGTTATTTTGTTGGTTGATTATTTGCCTTTTCTGGGGAGGATTGTGTCTGGTAGGCTTTAATGTGCTACAAAAAGTTAATTTGAATTCATGCTCATTCCTAAGCCTTTTGATCTCTTCTAATGCTGGCATATTTGGTTCAAGTAATATCGACCATGGTTTTCTTTTATTTGTTTCCAAGAGTCATCCCAACAATGTGTTAGTACCATGGCCTGGAGTTCTTTCCACATAGCTAAATAATATAAGAAAGTTCTTCCATGTTTATAAATACTCCCTTAGGAAAAGAACATACCACTTTTTTATCTTTAAGGAAATATAGGGTAGAGTGGGATACTTGCTCAAACTCAGAGGATTAAAGGAAAGTGGTTAAGATTTTCTCAGTTATTAACCTATGTCATGATCCAATTCCTTTCTCATCTACATGACCTGTGAGCCCAGTAATTCAACCATCTGTAGAGATCTGCTACCCTTATGATAAACTTTTTGTATTAGTACTCTTCTTTTCTGACCTTAAGTTGAAGAAAATGACATTCTCTTTTTATGTTGCCAAGGAGGGCTGTTGGCTTTCACACTTAGCCCTTAATTGATGAAAAATTGACCTCAGTCTTTTACTAAATCATCTATTGCCCCTAGCAACAACCAACTGATTCTACAGTCCCTATAATAACTTTTCTCATAATTCTGGGGCCTGATACAATTCACCTCCAAACATATGCACTTTCACTAGTATGCTATCTCAGCTTAAGACCTTTAAAATTTCTAAGAATTGTGTCATTACTGTGGCTGGCAACCAGGAGGCAATTCAACTCCAAAAATCCGTGTTACAGTGTGCTTCATTGGACCATTTCTGGCAACAACTGTCATAGGTCTGGTTCCCTGGGAAATAGACTATGAGAGGGAAATTTGTGCCCATGAAGTTTAACGGGAAGAGCACTTAGAAACAGCATCTGGAGCACTTAGAAACAGCATCTGTAATGAAGTGAAGGAAGCAGAATAGGCAAGTGGCAAGTTACAGGGGCCTCATTTGATTCCACAAGGAGTTCTGAGGCTGAGAGGGCTTTTAAGAATTGATGAATTGAAACAAGTGAAATGAATATTTGTCTCCATCCATGGATCAATTATTGGATATTTGCTGCCTTTTCAGAAGTGGCGGATCCTTCAGAATAGTATATTCTTTGGTCGGGGTGTTGGAGACAGGTTTAGCTATGGAACATCTTTAGGCAACATTCCTTGGGCTGGGAAGGGCCGAGGCTTATAGATTAGTGCTTCCCCCTGAAAGGGGCAATCAGGCAGTGCTCTACAACATGCGTTACAGAGGTATTGACTTCAAAATGTGCTCCAAAATATGCTACATTCTTATTTAGCCTATAAATTATCCACTTTAAAATAGCTAATTACTAATTACTGCAAATTTCTACATGGTGCATTTGTGAAAAATAAGCTCTTTGTCTTTATTTCAAAGTTGTGTTGGGTTCTACTTTTTAAGTTAGGAACATTTCATGGGTGTTACTCATGCTTAAATGAGAGTAGATTTAGTCAGGTCTCCAATTTATTGCTAAAGAATGAAGTGAATTTTTTTGTTTTTCTTCCCTGTTTGTCTATTTAGCATTAGAATTTTTCTTTCAGATATTCAACTAGAGGCTCAATTTATGCACATCCTTTAGCGAAGATTTTGGTTTTGCTTTTTAAAAAATCACTTAGCTCCTGTGAATGTGCTTACTTAAGCAGATATTTACCATTTGCATAATACTATAAAGGCTATAATTTGAAGTAGCTTGTGCCTGGCATTTAGTATACCAGAGAATGAATGTAGGACAAAATATTTCCCTCTGACTTATGCCAGTGTGCATCTTCAGTCATCATTAATCTTCACATTTTCCTAGATAATATTTCTGAGATTTACATTTACATATTTTTTAAGAAAAAATAATAATGGATACATAATATGCAGGGTGAAAAAGCCCTAATGAGCTTGGAAACTAACTTTGAACATTGGCAAAAAGCCCCACCTCTTTGATATAATGGTGATATATAAAAGTAGTAAGACAAAATTTTCTACTGAATGTTGCTGGGGTTCCATTGTAAGATATCAACTAGGAATGAACAGCCAGAGGGGAAATAAAGGAAGAGCCTCCCTTATTACAATCCAACAAAGAACTTAATACAGGAGGCTGGCAGAAAAGGAAGACATGTCTCACCCACTAACTCAGCAGCTCTGAGCCTGGTTTGCAAAGATCGCCAGGTATTCCGAACAACACAAGCAAATCTATAATAGTGTGGAGGGTGGGGGCGGGACCTTGAAAGTTTGTGTGTATCATCTATACTCGCTGGCAAAAAGAGAACCTTGACTGTGTATTCATCCCAAAGCCTGGAAGGGGGAAGGGGAGGGTTCCCCAGTACCCAAAGAAAAACCTCCCAAAACAACTTTGGTCAACTGCCTGCCTCCCTTCACATATGCCAAATGAACAAATGGAATCTGGAGCAAGATAAGGATTCAGGCTAACAGACCCCACACATACCTATGTTTGGGTAGTCACTTCTCCCAGGGAAACCTGGCACCACCTTTACCCATTAATTAATATGTAAACATCTTCACCATGTCCCCCCAACTATATAAGTCCTCAGAGCAAAGGACTCCCTCTATTGGCTGTCTTGCTACATGGAGGCCCCTGGACACCCTGTTTTTACCACCCTTGCTTTTGCTCTCCCATTAGAACTTAGGAATAATAAACTTTGCCTGCATGCTAACAAGCTTGCTGATCTGTAATTCATTACTGTGTCAACAAGAACTGAGTTTCTCCCATAATACCATCAGTTTTTCCTTCAGAGCTCACAAAATAAGAAATTCACTAAATAAAATTGTTTTATGGTTTCTGCCACATAATTGACTAGTGTGTGATATTCCTAGGCAGTTAAAGCTCTTGAACCTATGCTTTTGTCTTCATGCTTACTAATCCTTAAAGAACTCAGAAAAAACACAAGTGAAAGGGAGAAAAAAAGTGTAATTAACATGGACCTGCTATTTTTCATTGTTGTTCTGGAAATTCAAGAAATACCTGTCTTCATCTGGAACTATTTTATATGCAGACATGGTCTGTTGCCTTTAACCTTCATATAAGAAAAAGAAAAATGAAAAAAAATCTAAATTCAAAACAAATAGAAATCTGTGAAGCATTTCACTATCCTTTAAACACCCTTTTGTACTTTAATTTAACATGGAACATGCCATGTCTAAAAAGTTGCTAATTCTCATTCATATGAGCAAAGAAATTAATAGCTTACATACGGTTTCAAAAAATATAAAATGTAATACTAAGTTGTTTATAGTAAGTGCTTGTACTTAAATTTAGCCAGGAGAATTGTATTGCACTATCATTTTCTTCTTAAAAGTATTTGTTATTGTATTTTATCATAATTTAGTCATTGAAATAAGCCTCTTCCTATAATCTTAAGTCCAATGGCATTGCAACAATTTAAAAACACACTTATCCCTAAATAATATTTATAAGAGCCAGCCTCCATTGTTCTCTTTACTAATTTTTTGCTAGGTTCATTTAAATGCCTACAGAAAAAAATAAAATAAAGAAGGATGTATAGCAAACAAGAAGATAAGATGACAAGAAAGAATGAATACAAAACACTTTTTTCAATGTGGGTATTTATATCTACTTAATGGATTAGTAAAGCTGTAGTAAATACAAAAAATATTCAGTCAACTTATAAAGACTTGAGAGAAATTTTAATCTTAATAACATTATTTCACTCTCTCCAAAATTAATTCAGGATAAGAATTCACAAGAATCAATAGTAGGTATCCAACCTGAAATGGAGTGATTGCTTTAAATGATTTCCAATATATCATATGTTATTATATTAGTATATGACAAGCTACGCTGTGCTTCATTGGGTTACATAATATCATTTTGAATATAACTCCAAGTCTATCTAATATAAGATGATGAATCAGGAAATAAAATGACAAGGCATCATTTGCTTCTAGGTTTTAAATGAGATTTTTCTGTCCACACAAAAGAAAGTGAGGAAACCAAAATGGCTTCTGAGAGGTCTGTCTCATTTGTGTCAATGGGCAATCACCAACCAACTACAACCCCTGGTTCATCACGGGCAGACTTGTCTGATGGCTCAGTAAGTACTGGTGCACATGAAACAGCTGCTATGGAAACAGCATCTGTCAGGGTTTCTGCTGGTTTGGTGTGGCTCAGATGCTGTAAGACAAGGGTGTCAAACTGATTTTCACTGGTGGCCACATCAGCCTTGCCATTGCCTTCAAAGCACCGAATGTAATGTTAGGACTGTATAGATGGAACTGCTCCTTAACAGTCAAGCTAGAGCTCGGCAGCTGCTGATGGATAGAAACAAGATGCCAGCCTGGATACAGCAAGGTGGAGGGCTGGATTTGGCCCAAGGGCCTTGTATTTCCCACCTGTGCTATAAGAAGTATTCTGTCAAAGTGGGAATCAAAATATTACATTAAAATTATTATAATCTGAGAACACCATGGAGACATGCTGTGATCTCATTGTAATATATATTAAGTGATGAAATAAATGAACTGGCCATATATAAGAAAAAATCTAGCAATTATAATATAACTGAATAGAATGTGATTCTGTATATATTTTGCAATACAAACATAGGAAATAGGAAATTCAAATATTTGTTAATTAAATAGTGAAGAACATGTTTTATTAAGTATAAAACTCTCTCTGGTTTCATGGATAATAAATATCAAACTGTATTTTAACATGTAGGAGTAAAAATCTCATCACTGGAGAAATGTTAATTTTTCTTGTGTAGGTAGCAAGGAAAGTCACCTTAAAGGACATGTGTCCAAAGGTGTTAGGGATAACTTAATGTGAAGGATTACTGGTGGGTTCTCAGTGGGTTACTGGTACTGAAATATTAAAAGACTTAATATGAAAGAAATTAAAATGTGATATTTAATAAATGCAGACAAAATGTTTGGGCTCAACATATGTTAATTTTGCTAATCCTCTGTACTTCTCAGATATGCCTTTCTATGTTGCACGCTCATGGTACTTCAAGGTGCTAGCAATTTACAAACATAAGGAAAACAGGTGGATCTCATTAAGACTTCAACAAAAAAAAGTTGCATGGACAATAGACCATGATGACCAAATGCTATGAACAAATTACTCTCTAGTTAATTTATCTACAAGGCAGAAATAAGTCTCAATGTTAGGCGATCACATTTTCACTTGTTAGAACAAGTTGAAAAAGGCAAAAGAAAAAAGGAAACTCAATTATCTGCCAGAGTTTTTATGCTGTAAACTTGAGTATATGCCTCAACAACTTTGCTACTCTCTCAGAAAATATCACAACAAATTGATCCATATACTCTTCATCTGAGAAGATGTTCATAGTCACAAACACTAAAATGTGTTTAAAGGTATTTGGTTGGAATCAAAGGCCAAAAGATACAAGTGCAGCCCATGTAACAGTGAGTAATACACCTGTGTCTCTATTCTAGTTGGAATATGCTAGTTTGGCTGATAATTAAGAAATAGCAAATATTTAATTTTACCCCTTTAGCCAAGTAAATCAATATTATTTTTAGTAACAGAAAAATGTTAGCCTCAGCATTCTGGCAGCACTCCAAGGCAGAAGATAACATTCTACCCAATAAAAATCTTGTTATAGTTTCAAACTGATAAGTAAGGTATTAAAATATAATTGGCAAAGAACTTTATATTGTCCAACCTAAAGATAAGTGCACCTGAGAGGTGATAAAGGCAAATACTCTGTCATCTTCAGAGCAACATGTGATTCTTTGAGATGAAAGACACTAAGATATTTAAGGGTTTATTTTAAAACTCTTAACAAAATTTGTATTTTGCTTTTAATGCACAATTGGGAGGTTGATAGAAGATGCTTTAAAAATATATGAAATTTACTTTTCCTTGTTATTTTATCTTGTCTCAAAGGGATACTACTCTGCTAACTAGGCATATAAATTAAATGACCACTTTGCTACTCTTGTATTTTTTTAAGTTGCATTAAATTTTGAAACACATGGGCACATCTGTTTTGCTAACTCAACTGTTATTTATCACCAGTTATCCATGTGAATGCATCAGGAATATACTAATGGTTTTCAGAAGAATATACATGTTTATGTGTGTGTGTGTGTATATCAATTTCTGTATGTATGTGTTCTGTATTGAAAATCTTAGACACCACATATCTATACAGTTTACTATTTTACTCATGCGATCTGTATGAAATAGAAAAACAGTTCTTGCCTAGGCTTAGCAAGGACAATTAGTCATGAATAGAGGAAACTTTTTATTGTCTCAAAGTTTGTTTCCTTCTGAGCTGTTAGTCGTAGTTTAGTTTAATTTACTAATTATGTAGGAAATTTTCATTTATCTCCTTTTCTTTCTCATGTATGTTTACTTTGTTATTTACTGCCTCACATCCTCTCCTTCTCCTCCTCTCTCTCCCCAAACTTATCTCCAGTGGTTGTTCTTTGTTTGGACCTTTATAAACAAGCACATTTCCCAAATTATCAAATAGTGACTAAAAAATTAAATATGCCAATATTTATTAATCAAATGATCATGTTTCACTATAAACTAACAAAATCTCTTATTTTAAAATGAAAGCAAGAAAAAAATTTATAAAGAATCAGTGTGAACCAAAAATAAAATTATATATACTATACAACTATGGAAAAAAAAAAAAAAAACTCTTGCTGAAAATAATGTTTCTCTATAAGCCCTTGCCAAAGACTGTTCAATTAAATTTGACAGAATTATTGACTAAATAGTAAAATCCAGGTGTGGATTTCTGCACAATACAATTATTTTGTAAGTTTAGTCATATTAATAAATTTGATTGTGCCAAACTCATATTTTAATATTAAATAGATATACAAATATGTTATATATGCACATATATAATATATAGTTTTTGTTATATATGCATGTATAGACATAGATAAATCTGTATCTATGCAAATTAATTTAATGAAATGTTGTGAAACAAGATGTAGTAATAAGGAAAAACGTTAGTTCACAGAGTAATTATGTAAAGTGAGATAAAATAATTAACAAACAGAAAATTATTTTTTGACAAACATTACAAGTTGTTTGCATATGTATTATTCAAAATGTGACAGTAAATACAGAGCATTAATTTGAAGTTTTTTTAAGAAAAAAATAAATTTAAAATAATTTTTATATTAACAAGGAAGTGGTCAAAAAGAAAAGTTGTTTTTTTTTTCATAGTATTGTTTCACTGGAGCATAGGGTTTCTTGGACAATAAGTTATCTCACTCAAAATATTTGAATTAAAATATTATCAGTTTTCATTTTTATCAAAAGGCAATACAGATGGAGAAGGACAAGATCAACAGAGATATTATCATTAGTACATAAACATTCTTGCACAATTCACATGATGGATTAGGAACACAAGTCTTAGAACATAAGGCTGCTACGTGTCATGATAAAGAAAATACACCTTGATATTAAAATGTGATTTTTCCCTATATATACAAGATTTTAAAGCCAGCTGCTCCATCTAATTTAGATGCCCACCTTTTAATATATATGAATATAACTGACAAATAGTCATGTAGTTGATGGATTTTACTATTACTTTTACTCTGTTGAATAAATCTCAAAGTGGTCCTGAAATAAGAGCAGATAGCTGTATAAAAATCAGAAATGTCATGGCCTCTGTTACTCCACCTAGTTAAATTTTGTGATAGTAATGATCAACCAATTACACATTTATGAAGCACCTACCTGCACACAATGATATGCTGTATAATTTCATTTATCATAATCAATGGTATGAGATGGACAGGTAAACAATTAGTTATAGTCAACCATGAATGCTATGACATTCCTATATATCAGGAGATTGTTGTATGGAAAAGTAAATGTTGGCAACAGACTATATTGTCTCTCTTTACCTGTGGGTATGCTGCAGCAAAAGAAAAATGAAGGTGACCTGGTCCAATCCCTTTGCAAACATGCTAATTACAGCCCTTCAGGTAAGGATACTATAGTTGCTGGTGCTGGGAGAATCCTTATATTCAAAATGCTTTGCAAGGTGTACCTAGCCTCTTCAGGATTGCCTGTGGGAATAAACATGGTGTTCTGGGATCTATTGTGAAGCTCCTTGAGAAATGTGTTATAAAATACAATTATAAGGGAATAACTTGTAGATGTTACAAAAGACTACCTTCTGTGTGAATGGTGACCTACATCCGTCACTTAAGGAACAAAGGTGTTAAAACCAAATTAGAGTGCCTCTTAACACAGCAAGGGACAACCTGGGAGTGCTGTGGGCATTCTGCACTTCTCCATACTTCTTCACCTGTCTTGTATTTACCATTATTTTTGAAATTCTGAAATTATTAGTAAATTTGGGTGCTGGATGAGAGCTCCAGTTCTGTTGAATTTAAACAATCCCAGGTTGGGAGTTATCTCAGGTTGTCAGGCTTATTTGAAAGAGGGGATTATAAAATTTGTTTTGAAGGTACTTGAGCAAAACAATTACTCAGATTGTTTATATAGCTTGTATATTTGAGGGGGTTGTAATGGGAGGATTAATGGGGATTATAGGACTTACTACCCCAAATCTGTCCACTTCTTGGTACTATCACTGTAGTGTAAATAGTATAAATGTTAAGACATGAGCAAATCTCACATGTATGTAGGTGCACATCTATTACTTAGGAAGAAAAGATGAGGTTAGGTTAATAGCCATTTTTCATTCCCCATGCCTTTCTCTTTTATTAGTTGACTAGGTTATTAAGTGGACCTATGAAGGATAATTAGCAAATTAATGACATACAGATTTCCAATTTAGGCAAACATATCCTGCCTGTGAGGCAGAGAATAAATTAGAGAATGGGATAAGAAGAGGCAAGGAGGATAGAAGACAGCAGGGTTGAGCATGGGCAACTGTACTTATTGAGGGAGAAATTGATATGGAATTTATTGATTGTTAGGGGTGAAAGGTACAGAGATATTATGGAGAAATTGGCAATATATTGTACATCAAGATTATAATTAAGAGTAAAGTTCAAGATGAAAGTAATTATTTGTTTTTCATAAGTAATATTTATAGTCAAAAGAGAAAGGAGTTATTAGAAGAGTCCTAGAATACCATAGTTTTCTTTTCTTTCCTTTTTTTTTTCTATACCATCCATTGGTATGGAGAAGGCGAGGAAGGTGTTAGGAGGTCCCCAGTCCTATGGAGCTAGTCTATGTGAATGGCTCTCAGATATTGTATGCAGAAGACTTGTTCACATCAAGCTTCTCTTTAGCTGCAAAGTAGATATTACCAGCAACCAAACATAATTTGAGCTCTTCCAAAGCTATGTCAATCAATCTGTGGGCAAGTATCTAAAAAGGTAAGCGTGCATGAGAAACTGAAGCATAAGGAAAGGGCACATTTCCTAAGGCATCAGAAGAAATTTGTAGCAAGGATATAATTTCAAAAAACAGAGAGATTTAGTATAAAATAACAGGTTCTGGAGGATAGGGAGGGCTCAGAAAGACTTTCCACAATTTTTCCCTCTTTGAAAGCACAAACAGTAGTAGCAAATATAGATACCTCCTACTTCATCCACTGAACATAGAGGCACACATGGCAGAAAGCTAGGGCTTTTGTGGATCTTCCCTCCTAGGATTGACCAGTCAGATGCTGGGTCCAGGGAAGAAGGTAACACTTGTGCTGGGGGCAGAAAGGGCCATTGCTCTTGGCAGTGGAGGGTGACAAGCTGAGGCCACACTATTGCTGCATAGTCCCAGTGTCTATCTGGGTCTTTGTAGGGAATCCTAGAAGTTTATGGGTCATAGTTGGTCTCATTCATAACTTGGGCATTGAGGTCAGTAGAAAGGATGAGCCTAGGGGGCTGAGGCATGACGTGGGGAACCCTGACATTCATGACTTCCTACCTGTGCCTTTTGGGTAGTTACCTGGTTGTGAGGAGATGCCCTCTCTACCAGGGACTTGCAGGGTGACCAGGGCCAGCTTCTTTCTACCTTGGTCTCACCTCCTCATCTGGGAAGGTCTGGTCCCATCCAAGCCCAGCTGCTGAGGAGGGCCCTTGCAGTAGGCAGAAGCACACAGTGCTCCTGGGGGAGGAGAAGAGAGCTACCCCTGGGCCACCTCCTGTAATCCAGCAGCTCTAGCAGCAGCACCTAGGCTGGAGCCAGTGGGCAGTGGAGGCTCAGGCCACTGGGTTTGGCCTGGCTATCCCTGCCCCCAACGCTGCCCTGGTTGGTATTACTCAGGCCAACCATCAATGGGGACAGCCACAGGCCACTACTTGCTCGTCAGAGAAGTATCGCGCCATGATCAAGTCATATTTACTACCTGTCATCACACAGTGGCTGTCAGGATTTCAGAACACAAAACGGCTCCCACAAATTAGATTTTTATGTGCTGAAGCAGGAGCAGGCTAAATTTGAGTCATAGGCTAGAAGACAAATGTGCTCAATGGTCAGTAACCTACTGCCCACTTTGCAGGGGTTACAGGACCCTGGCTCTTGGCAGCGCAGACAGTGAGCACTGGCTTGTGTTAGCCAGCTGTGTGCTGGGGCTTGCCCCGGTGCACAGGTGGCTGTCGGTGTACAGGTACAGGTGGTCACTGGCTGTGATCACAAGAACTAGCTCTCTGGCTCAGAATATAAGATTGTAAATTATCCTCGCATTTGAGAAAAAATAAAGATTATGAAAGAGATAGTAAATACAAAAGACGTCCCACTTATAGAAATAAATACTCAAAGACAGAAAAGTATTGTTAGTTTGAAAGTTACTAACTCAAAATTTAAAAATAACTAAAGTGTAGTTTTTTTTTAATATTACAAAATTTATTTCTTCAGAACAAATATTATTTGAGGTAATACTTCACTTGAGCACTTTACCTCATTCTTAGGCTAAATTACAAACTCAAAAAAATAGTATGATAAAAAAATGGTATCTTTACAAAATGGTGAAATGACATAAATCAAGAAAAATCTAAAAATTATTTTACATAGAAGGCTAATTTTAATTGCCAAGGTCGAATATATAGTAAGAATACTGTGAAATCTCACCTTTAACTGGAACAAAATCAACAAAAGAAAAAAGCAAACAAAATATAACCAGAGTCATTGACATTAAGAATAATCTAACAATAGCCAGAGGGGAGGGGGAAGGGGACAGTGGGGAGAAGGGTTTTCAGGATCTACTATAAAGGACACATGGACAAAACCAAGGGGGAGGGTGGAAGCAAGGGAGGGGGAGGGGGAGGGGTGGGGAGAAAATACAGACAACTATAACTGAACAACAATAAAATAATTTAAGCAAATAAAGAAAAAGTAAAAGAATACTGTGAAATGGTGACCTGAAAGACTTCTATTAACAAAAACTAATTGAATCAGTGTAAATGTTACACTAATTGAATAGTGTAAACATTAAAGTAACTAAAATATAATTCTTCTACAGGTAGAGAATTAGAACACTCTAATTATAAAAATATTATAGGTAAATGCAGGATTTTTAAATACAGAGAGTGAACTAATAGGAAGTATACCTCTTAAATACATTCAATAGTAAAGAAAGCACACAAATGACCAGACAGAAAAATATAGAAAATAAAGCAACATTAAAACCATATAAATATAAAAATCATAAATAGAAATGTATTAGCCTATTAATAACATACATGTAAATATGTAAAATTTTATTATTAATAATTTTCTAATTTTATGTTTGCACTTGCACAGTACTTAAAGATTATGGAGCAAAATAAATGCTCAATAAATAATGAAGACAATGATGATAATAATAATTGTGCTATGGTACATTTAAAAATACCATATGTAAAATGGAATATTTGTAATTAAGGCAAACACAGATAGAGGTGTAGGGACAAGAAGGCACGATTTTTTAATATTCATTGATGTTTTAGTTTTTGGAATTTTTTTTTCTGAGTTTCTAAATTTCTGTTTGGCATGTCGACCATTTATTCAGAGAAAAGATTGTGCAGTGGAAAAAAGAGGTAAATAAAAAGTCAGTGATTCAATCTATATTACAAAGTTTAAGACCTTAGTGGGATAGAAAGGTTTCTAGTGCATGGGAAATAAATTATAAAAAATTCTAATGAGTCAGAGCTTCTGTAGCTCAAGAATATATAGAAGTTTCTTGTTCTAAGGAGGGGAATATCTTAGGTCTCTGAGAAATGGGACATGTTAATGGAAGAGGAGGCAGAACTTTAAGATAATTTTCTGTAATCTAAGAGTAAAGGATATCTGCATTACTTCCTGGACTGCACTGAAGATTGTATTAACATTCAATGAAATAGTTTTCTAATGTAAAGGACGCTTAAGATCACTAAATTTTATGACCCTGATGTTGGGTAATAACTGATGATATTAATATGCCCAAGAGTGTCACTGAAAAATCAGAGTGTTTTCTGGATCTATGGAATTTGCTGATGGAAACCAGGGTAACTCAGTAGCAATGTGCATTGTACTGTGAAACAAACTCAGACAGAGGCTTTGCTTTCTAAGGGATGGCAGTGTAGAAAAACTTCTATCAAGATTGTAAAGTCCATTGTTCCTCACCCTACATCTGAATAAAGCCTTGACATTACGCACGTCTCCTTGGAAGAAGGTAGGTATTGATGGAGCTCAACACTAAACTGGTTTAACTGATATCTGGGAGGAATAGGGGATCCTAATATAAATGAAGTTAAGGTTCTAAAACCTTAAAAGAACAAAGTTATTATTCTTGTATATTTGAATATCTGAAATGAAATTTTATATTGATGACAGTTATATAAAAATTATATGAATATTTGTGTGTTTAACCATATTATATAAAAATAAGTAAATGTAACTATATTAACCAAGATGTGATCATCTACCTATAAACCCAAGAAAATCAGCAAAAACAATGAATAAAATTGGTGAGTTCATAAGTGCCCAGATTTTAAATATTTTCTTATTCATCAATAATAATAGCCCCCCAAAATTATGACTAAAATATTTAAAGTAGCCTCAGGAAAATAATTGTAAAGTATTTATAAATAATTTTAATGAGAACATTACATGATTTAAAGAATATTATTTGAACAAACAGATATATGGTAAAATAAATCATAATTATAAAGATATAATTGCTTCATATATCAATGTATAAATATTACTTCAAAATTAAAAGGCCTCCAAGAATAAATTGAGAAATTCACAAATTTAATAAAGTGCTTTAGAAAGCTTTCCAAATACAAAATAAAAATGATAAAATAACTATTATTCATACATAGAAAAGTAATCAGATAGAAATTATAGTTCAAGAAACCCCATTTTATAATTATAATATAATAGTGTGTCTGAAAAACAAGAGGGATAATTTTATTTTCAGAAGAAAATAATTATGAATAGGGTGTTGATGGATTAGATTGCAAAAAGAGACTGTATTTTCTTCCATTTGGCATATAAATAAAAGACAAAATCATGCATTCAAATTTCCAGTTACAAGTAAGATGGGAAACCTTCGGCAGACAAATCATCATTACTTCTGAGAACAACTAGAAAATCTGAACAAACTACAAAACTTATCTAGGTAAAGTCACCAGTCTAGATTTATATAACAAGCAAAATATGTCCCCCCCAAAAAAAATAGTAATTAAAACACTTAAAAAAACAAGTCATTTTAAAAATTCCCCAAGGCAAATTTCACTGAAGAAAATGCCAATGGAGTTCTTCCAGTACAAAAGGTAAACAATGAGTAAATATAAATGAATATTGAATATCTGTATCAATTATTTTAACACCCGTGTCCTTTAAAACATACAAGAAAACAAAAAAGAGGGTGGAAGTAAATATTTTTAAAAGCTTTCAACTTTTAGCTTTGTCAGGGAATGATAAGAGTAAAATTATATATATGTATATTAATAAGTTGTGTAAGTTATATAATAATCACTGAGGTCATAATTTTTTAAATAATGCTAAAATTTGGAAAGTAATATATAATTTTAAATGTCTTGTGAAAAAGCATAAAAATATATGATTAATCCAAACTAAATGAAGAAAGAAGCTGCAAGAAACAGTAACCTGACAAAACAAGTGTAGCAGCATAATACCAGATAAAGTAGACTATTAGTCCAAGTAGAATATTAGACAAAGTAAAATATAAGGCAAGAAACATTACTAAAGACAAAGGATGTAATGGTTAATTTTATATGTCAACTTGACTGGACCATGGGATGTCCAGATTTCTAGCTACATGTTATCTCTGGGTGTGTCTGTGAGGGTATTTCTGGATGAAATGAAGATTTAAATTGGTGAACTCAGTAAAGAAGTTTGATTTCTCCAATGCAGGTGGGCATCATTGAATGCACTGAGAGCCTGAGTAGAACAAGAAGGCAGAGAAAAGAATTCCCCCCACTATTGTTTCCTGCCTGTCTGCTTTGTTTGGGTCATTTCATCATAAATTCTCAGCTCCGTGAATCAGGATTTCCACCATTGGCTCTCCTGGTTCTCAGGTTTTCAGACTGTGACCAAAATACACCACCAGCTTTCTTGAATTTAGAGCTTCAAGGTGGAAGATCATGGGACTTCACAACCACCATATTGATGTGAGCCAATTTCTCAACATAAGTCATATACACAAACTATACACACCCTGTCTGGAAAAAAAAGTCCAGCCATTGTTAATGTAATGACAGTTTGTGTGACATCAATGTAACCTGGCAGCCAAGGAGAGTGGACTGGAATGCTCACACATGAACTATGGTGACTTCACTGTACTAGTCAGTGGGGATGCTAGATGCTATTAGGTGAACATGTGTACTGTGTGGCCATTGCATTCAGAATGACTGAGTAGAGCAACAAATCTATATCACATTTTGCATTAAGCTTGGACATTCCTACACAGAAACTATCTGGGTGATTCAGAAGGCCACAGCTGTGAGCAACTGGTGATCTGCAGCTTCATCATGGCAGCGCACCCACTCACACATCATGTCTTATGCAGTTTTTTGACAAAACATCGAATCTCCCAGGTGACTCTGCTTCCTTACAGCCAGATTGGGCTCCCTGGACTTCTGGGTTTTCCCAAAACTGAAGTCACCTTTACAAGGCAAGAGATTTCAAACCATGATGACATTGAGGAAAATACAACAAGGCAGCTGATGTCGATTGGGAGAACTGTGTGAGGTCCCAAGGTGCCTATTTTGGAGGAAACTGAGGTATCCTTATCCTATGTACTATGTTTCTTATATCGTGAATCTTCTTCCATAAATGTCTCTATTTTTCATAGTACATAGCTGGATACTTTTGGGACACACCTTCACACACACACACACACACACACACACACACACATACATACATACATACATACTATTAGTTGTTTCTTTATAGAATCCTGGTTAATACCAGGGCAATTTTACATGATAAATCCTCCTGATTTTAATTCATCAGGAGGATTCTAAATCAATATTAATTTCAATAACATAGCTTCCAAAATACATAAATCAAAAAGAAAAAAAAACAGAAATGGAATGATCCAACAACCATATTAGAAGATATCAATACAATTCTCTGAAAATTTGACTGAATGAGTAGAAGTAAAAATTAAAAAAGATGGAAACATTATTAAAAAGGAGAAGAAAACTATGATTAAATATGGAAATGACAGAAAAATAAATTATTTTAAAATACTATTCTGAAAATTAAGCAATTATCTTAAAACAATCATGGATCAAACAAAAATCATAGCAGTTATGGGGACTCAGGAAATGAAGTACTTGAATCCTTCTGTAACCACATGAAATTTGCAACTAAACTACAGAACAACCATCATTCAGAACCACCTGAAATTTAGCTTAACAGATGTCCTACACCTAAGAATGTAAAGAAGAAACCACATCAAGAATAGTAGGAGGGGTGGAGATGCAGAACACGCTGGTCCCTCATCCATGTGTTGGGGGTTAAAAATTGGAAAATATATTACAGGTCCAGAGGTCTACCCTGAGAAGTGATGTGTCCCAGCCACATACCAGGCTCTTTAGCCCAAAGTTCCAGTAACAGAAAGAAAAGTCTTCATAACTTCTGGCTATAAAAACCAGCTTGGGTTGTGGCTGCGTGAGAAAAACTTCTGGAGTCCCAGGTGTTCTTCTTTAAAAACCCATTCACAGGCTGTGGCTGGCGTAGCTCAGTGGATTGGGTGCGGGCTGCGAACCAAAACATCTCAGGTTCGATTCCCAGTCAGGGCACATGCCTGGGTTTCAGGCCACGACCCCCAGCAACCTCACATTGTTGTTTCTCTCTCTCTTTTTCTCCCTCCCTTCCCTCTCTAAAAATAAATAAATAAAATCTTTAAAAAAACAAAACAAAAAACCCACTCACAGAATTACTTGGACTCATTCACTTTGAGTTTCAGAGCTGAGGCACCAAGGACATACTGGTGGGAACTGAATAGGCTGGTATCAAAAGGAGTGATATAGGGGCAGCTTTTTCCCAGATAGAAATGCTAGCAGGAGCCATTGTTCCTTTGATAAGCCCTTCCCCAACAGACTTGGCAACAGGCAGCATATCAGAGTCCCCATGAACCTGGGGACGCTGTTCCCCTGGCCTTGGTAATTCCCTGAGACCCACCTATTCCACCCATCTTGTAGGCCTACCCAAGTTATTTTCACTGCCTCTTCTATGTAAATGGCCTATCTTGACTCATGCTTTGTACTTCTTTAAAATCTCTCAAATAAACACCATCTTGTTTTCAGGGTGCCATGAACTTTTCACTAAGTGGCCCCAGGCCTAGCATAAGCTACAGCCAGCCTTTGTTCGCAGCCTGGCCTCTCCTGGGAACCTCCAAGCCCAGCACAAGCATCGCCATCTACAGATCACTTTGTAGTTTGCTGGCCCCAAGTAAGGCACAAGTGGCAGCTGACCTTGGCCTGAACCTCCCTGGAAGCCCCAGTGGACAGCTTCAGATCATGTCGAAGTACCTACCATCTTCCTCTAGAAGAAAAACACTGAAGGGTTTTAGTCAGTATGCACAAGATCCTCACTGAAGTTAAATCTCACTCCATGAGGTTGGCCCCTGAACAGATAATCATCCATGGTGGTCAGTTAGTAGTTTCATCCATTCCTCACAGCCAATCATCTTGGCTGATTGGTACTATGAGAGCTAAATCCCTCTCACTGAGATATGGACAGTGATCAAGGCTCAAATACAACAGGGTGGGGACACAACCCACACAGAAGGCAATCCTAGAGTGCCCAAGTCTGGTAAACAAGGAGGCTATGCCAGTGGACCCAACAAGATACTTACTACATATGGCTACTCTACCAACCTGGGGAGACCTAGTAGCTCTACCTAGTGGCTCTACATAGAAACAAACACATGGAGACAGACAAAATTAGGAGACAAAGATACATGTCCCAAATGAAAGAATAGAACAGCCCTGGCTGGTATAGCTCAGAGGATTGAGCATGAGCCTGCAAACCATAGGGTTGGTTCTATTCCTAGTCAGAGCACATGCTTGGGTTGTTAAATTCACTACTGGGGGGGCATGTGAGAGGCAACCATACATTGACGTTCTCTTTCTCTCTCCCTTCCCTCTCTCTAAAAATAAATAAAATATTTAAAATCAGAACAAAAGTGAACAAAACTCCAGATAATAAAAAAACAAAAACAAAACAAAACACGAAGACAGGCAATTTACAAGATAACAGAATTTAAAATACTGGTTATAAGATTGCTCAATGAACTTAGGTGGATAACTTAATGAGAACTTCAAAAAGATAAAAAACATAAAAATGGAGATAGAAATGTAAAAAACAATCAGAAATGAAAATATATTAGCTGAAGTGAACAATAATACATTACTGGGAGTGAAGAGGATAGAGCAGGGGATCAAAATAAGAGATTTAGAAGACAAGAAGGCAGAAAATACCCAATCAGAAGGGAAAAAAGAAAAAGAGAATAAAAAAGGAAGATAACATAAGAAGCCTCTGGGACAACTTCAAGCTTACCAACATTTGCATCATGGGTATGCCAGAAAGAGAAGAGAAGAGCAAGGAATTAAAAAATATGTAAAAAAAAAATGATGTAAAAATTCCCTAAATCAAAGAAGAAAATACACACAAGTTCAGGAAGTGCAGAGTTCCAGACAGAATGAACTTAAAGAGACCCTCACCAATTCACATCATAATTCAAGTGCTAAAGGTTAAAGGCAAAGAGGGAATCTTAAAAGAAGCAAGGGAAAAGCAGTTAGTTATCTATAAGAGATCTCATAAAAAACTCCCTTGATTTCTCAATAGAAACCTTTCAGGCCAGGGGAGATTTGCAAGAAATATTCAAAATGATGAAAAGCTAAGGCCTACAACCAAGATTACTCCACCCAGGAAAGTTGTCATTTAGAATCAAAGAACAAAGAAAGTGTTCCCAGACAAGAAAAAACTAATGTAGACCATCGCCACCAACTCAAAACTACAAGAGATATCAAAGGTTCTTTTTTTAATAAGAGGAGAAAAAAGATAAAAATATGAAAAATCAAATGGCTGTAAATATATATCTATCAATAATTACTTTAAGTGCAAATGGACTAAATGTTCTGAACAAAGGACAAATGGAAGCTGAAAGAATAGCAAAAGAAGACCCTTACACATGCTGTCTACAGGAGATGCACCTCAAATTGAAAAACACACAGAGACTATATACACAGGGATGGAAAAAAAGATATTTCATGAAAATGGACACAAAGAAACAAAAAAGAGCTAGGATAGCAATACTTACAGCAGACAAAATAGACTGTAAACTAAAGCCTATATAACAAGAGACAAAGAAGAACCCAGCAATTCCACTTCTGGCTATCTATTTGAAGAAACCCAAAACAAAAAATTGAAAATACATATATATCCATATGTTCATTGCAGCTTTATTTACAATAGCCAAGATATGGAAGCAACCTAAGTGTTCATCAAAGGATGAATGGATAACGAAGTTGTACATATATACAATGGAATATTACTGAGCCACATAAAATAATAAATCTTGTTATCTGGATGGACCCAGATGGAGGGACCCAGAAGGTAATGTGCTGAGTAAAATAAGTCAGAAACAGAGGAAGACAAATGTCTTATTATTTGTGTATATATGAAATCTAAAAAATAATATAAAGCAGAACAGAAACAGACTCATAAGTACAGAGAACATTTTGGTGGTTGCCAGATTGGAGGAGGGTTGGGGTGATGGGTGAAAAAGGTGAAGGGATTAAGAAGTACAAATTAGTAGTTTAACATAAAAGTCATGGGATGTAAAGTACAAAACCAGAAATATATTCCATAATAGCATAATAACTCTATCAGATGGGTACTAGATTTATTGGGATGATCACTTAGTAAGTTATTTCTAATTACTGGGTTGCACATTTGAAACTAATACAATATTGTATGTCAACTGCAATTAAAAAATAGAAGTTATTTAAAACACAAAATCACAGCAGGTATTACATGTTGAAATGATTGGTAATGAATATATGATATATCAAATTTTTTCTTCAGGCCAAATGGAGCAAGAGGGTCTTGGTTTACCCTGTTACTTGAAACAACTAAGAAATTGGGCAAACTACACACTTCCAGAGTTTTTAAGACACAGAACACCAGGAGTGGTGTAAGCTCTGATAGAAGTTTTTTTTTTTTTTTTTTTTCCCTAATACAAGTGCCTGACTTAAGTTTTGATCGCCCATTCACTTCAAAGAGGGCTATCTCAAATAAATAAATTGCTAACCAGATGATTAAATGAAGAGCCAGTCTGCCCCTTTTGAAGTTTATTTAATGATTGTTAGTTGATGTAGATAACTGACCTTTGGCCACTTTTTTTTTCTTTCCTTCCTGAGCTTTAATTACTATCCTTATTTTTTAAATTCACTAAAAAAAGAGTTCACCTGTGAATCCCTAGGCACCCCCGTGCTCACCCCAATGAGAGCAGAACCCCAGCTCTGATCTCACCTCTCTTTTATTATGAGTGACCTCATTCTGTGGCCCTGGTCATGCTGTGTACCTTCCAAGATGTGTCAGTAATATACATTGTCTCTTTCAAAATTCCCTGATGGTTATTGCTGGGTTATGTCTTGCAGTCATAAGAATCAAGAGGACTGGTTCAGTCACAGCACTGGTTCTGAAAGGGTAGCCCGGGCACAGGTAAATGCTCCCAAGCATTTCTAGTCACAGGGTGAGACCAGCACAAAACTTTGGGCAGCAAGCTGGATTTCAGTATCCCGCAAATTATCCATAAATATGAAAGAAAAATATTTTCTCAGACAAAAAATGAGCTAACTTATTGACAATAGACCTGTATTGCTATAAATGTTAAAGTAAGTCTCTCAGAGAGAAGTAAAATGTCAT
The DNA here is from genome assembly GCA_004024845.1 of Tonatia bakeri. Lineage (NCBI taxonomy): Eukaryota > Metazoa > Chordata > Mammalia > Chiroptera > Phyllostomidae > Tonatia > Tonatia bakeri. Next base: position 10,518 of record PVIA01009081.1, on the reverse strand, counting down.
AAGTCAGAAAGCCAGATCTATATAAAGAATGAAAAAGCATTGGACAAATAAGATAAAATTAAAAATTATTCCTAATTCATCTAATAGACAGCAGTTCAAAAGAGTAAGAGCAACAATTCTTCCATTTTATATATAATTACATATAAAATATTGCACTTGCATATTTGCATTTATAGATACATACTCACACACACATATTTTTATGCGTGCTTATTTGTAAGAGAAGTGGATGACTGCAGTGATATGAGAATGGAAGGGAGGAATTAGCATATTTTGTAATCATAAGATATGTGCACTACCTGTGAAGCAGTATAGTGTGATTTAAAAGTAGACTTGTGTTAACTGTAAATGTGTGCTGAAAACCCTAGGGAAGCCACTAAGAAACTTTTGAAAAGAAAGAGGGTAATCATATAAGTGGTATGCTAAAATAAGAGAGAAATAAAATTACATAAAATACTTAATTAAAACTTAAATTTGCAGAAAAAAATTAAGGAAAATAAGAACTAATAAAAAGGAAATAAATAAAAAATATGAACAAATATGATAGGTAAATTAATAATCATTTTAAATGTTAATAGTCTAAATCAGGGATGTCAAACTCATTTTCACCAAGGGCCACATCAGCCTTGCAGTTGCCTTTGAAGGGTCAAATGTAATATTAGGATGTATGAATATAACTGCTCCTTAACTAGGGACAAGGAGCTTGGTGCTGCCGCTGGGTAGAAACAAGGTTCTTGGACTGATAAAACAATGTGTAGGGCTGAATTTTGCCCACGTGCCTTGTGTTTGCCACCTGTGGGCTAAACATATGAATTCAGAGGTACATATCATCAGAGAGTAAGATACAACTATATTTTGTGCATAAGAGACCCTCTTTAAATAAAGACATAGATGAAAAGTAATTGGATAGAAAAAGATTCACTATCATAAAACTAATCCAAAGGAGGCAAAAGTAGATGTTAATTTGACCCAGAACAAATTTCACAATAAGGGAAGTCATTAGGAACAATGAGAGAGGGGTATTCCATAATGATAAGTGGAGCAATCCTCCAAGAATATATAACAATATTTAATGTGTAAGAACCTAAACACAGAATGCCAAAATATGTTACATAAAAACTGAAAAAATTGCAAGGAGAGATAGATGAATCCACTATTATACCAGAGACTAAATAGAGGGAAGGAGCCAATGTCCTGGTTATCAGGCCACGAACATGGCTAGACTTCACAGGGTAGAGTATCAGAGAAAAGAGAACCACATACAGAAAGAAATAATGGATATTGGCAGAACATCCTCTTGGAGGACATAACAGCAGGCTCTGTATATGTGTAGGGAAACTCCCTGAACTGAGGAAAAGAACTACCCCTAAAGATTAGAGGGATCAATATATGTAGCTTTCAAGAGCCCAGGAACAGAACCTGTTTCTTCCACTGCAACCTCATATATAGAGTATTCAAAAGCGCCTTGCCTTTGTAATGCAGAAGAATCACCCTTGCTAAAGAGATGCTGGGGATTGGTGATGATGTGAAACAATTGAATATCTCATATATGCTGATTTCAGTAAATTACAGCCACATTGGAAAACCCTTTGGAAGTATCAACTACAACTAAATATGTGCTTACCCCATGGCATAGGAATTTCACCTTTCAATTAATATTTATTCAGAAGCAGTATGTACAAATGTTTACCACAAAACATGTACAGTTTTTATACCAACACTTTTCTATTTAAAAGCTGGAACATTACACCAAGATGCATAAACAAAAGAATAGATTTTTATTCATATACTGCATAATATTGAAATGAATAAATTATAAGTACTTAAAACCATATAAATAAATTTCACAAGTATATCCTTGAGTGAGAGAAACCAGAAATAAAACATTACAAAACATATGTTGTCATTCCCATAGGTTTAAACAAGAAAATCATTTTATGATGTTTGAATAAAGAAAGTCACTTTCAGCTTTCATCTCAATAAGTATTTTTCTATCTCTTTTAGTACTAACAATTTATATCCACCAAAGTCCCAGGATTATCCTATAGGCAACCTATAGGATAGGCAACCCTATCTAATATATGACAGGTGCATTAACCTTAAAGTAATAGGGATAGGCAACCTATGGCAATCTCTAATAACCCTAGCTAATAATTCCAACCTGGATGAGCTAAAAATGGATCATAGAAACCATGCCCAATTCCTTATCTTGGATAAGATCCTTATGTGTTTCCTTTTACTAACACTTACCTGTGTTACAATCACTCTACCAGAGTTTATGACATATTCAACCACCTTCTGGACAACAACATATATGTCTAAAATCACATATAGCTTAAGAATTTCCAGAAATTAACATTTTTCTCTATGAGCCAATTATCCTATTTATGCTTTATTCTAACTTTGCATTATATATCTAGAGTATTTCACTTATAGAGAACCATTGCAGATACAACAAAAACTAGGCATGTGTATATATTATATATATATTATATAGTATATATATTATCTATCATATATATAATTCATACCTGATCTCATGGTTGAGAAAATAGAGACCCAGTTCAAGTGAACCATCAACAACACAAAAATTAGTTTATTGTATAAGCAGAAATTATGAGTCAGATCTTCTGGTTTGTCTGTCAGTGTTGCCCCGAACACCTCCACCACACACACTGGGTAGTTTATAGTCTCAATAATCAGATGAGGAAACAACTCATGGAAGACTAATTGATTTTCTAAAATTTATGCAACTATTTTATGCTAATTAAGGGGATAGAGCACAAATCAACACCCAAGATAATAAATGGTCTATTCAATAACATTATTAAATATCTACTTTATCATTTCTAGTCTCCTTCACCACCTCATAACTCATGTTCCATAAAAGTAAAGATAATTTAGCTTGGAAGAATAATGTTTAGCAAAATGTTGACCTTATATGCTTAAAAAAATTAAAACAGTAGTTTTAATAAGATTATTTTGCCCATCTTTTGCTATGCTAGGTGTGTGAAATAATTATTTTAATTTTTAAGATGCTATTTATGCTATTCGAAGTAAGTATTATTTATATTTTTGGATATGTATGCTATATTTGATTATGGGTATATCTTTTACATACTTAATATGTGACAGACACCATAGTAAGAATTACATATATGTTAATTTCTTTAATCCTAATAACCTTCTTGTGATGTAGGTTTTGATGGTATCCTCAACATACAGGAAAGGAAACTGGTACACAGACAAGGTAGGCAATCCCCTACCCTATAGAGCCACTAAGTACAGAAACAGGATTTGAAGTCAGGATGTTCAGCTTCAAAATGTTTACTCTTAATAACTGTGCTATGTTGTCTTTTAATAATTAATAGCAAATATATAAATGTTTAAAAATATATTTTCAGCCTTTTATTTTGCTTCACATATCTCTTGACATGATGAAATGAAAATATGGAATGTAAAATTAATTTAATATCAGGATCCATACAAAATTATAAAGGAGATACGATTTGAAATTTAAAAAGCCCAACACAATACAAAATATTGGGAGTAAAATAGGGGTTGTTTATTTCTCTTATCAATGCTATATCTTATCTTTATTAATACAAATAGAAAATACTATCCCTGAGTTAAAACCTTGAATTGATATCTTCTGTGTAAACATTACATTTTGCTTATCTTAATACCTTCCTGAGGACAGATGATGGATTTAACATTTTCTTGAGATATATTTCGAATTTTTATGTGTCTCTAGACTAGAAAAAAAAGGATGTTTTTAGTCCTTATGTAGACAAGAGAGAGGTTAAACATATATAAAATCAGCCTATATGCTGATTGCAAAGACATGGTTGTAAAAGGCAGTGAGTGAGCACTCATAAATAAACATTGAAGAAATTCTTGCTGCGTACTTATTTGGCTGAGAGTGAAGTCCTAGCTCATGAGGACCTTTCAATTTATTTGGAAAATCAAGAGTAATATACCTACAAAGACGAACATAATAGTAAAGTGCTATTTTGTAGTACTAGCAACTAGTGCAATAGCAATCAAATGTATATAGTTCACACTTCATTCATTATTGAAGGTGAACAATGGACACTGGTCTTAAAGTGTGACTGGAATTAGGGCTTGTCAGGTGCTGGAGAGAACCACAGTTTCCTAGAAAATATAATCAAAATATACAAAGATACACATTTTAAGTAAAAAGCTAGAAAATAAGTATTTTAGGTCTGTATGCTGCCACATGTATCTCCTGCCATATATTTCCCTTCTTTTCATTTTCCCCAACCATATAAAAATGTCCTCTTAGCTGTGGGACTGTATGTAAGTAGTTCATGAGCCACATTTGGCCAGTAGACCACAGTGTGCCCGTCTCCAGTTTGGAATGTCTATGTGGAATCTACCTGGTTGGATTCAAAGTTTAATACTGTACAATAATGGAAAAGAAGGTTGGAAAGAAAAGATGAAGAGGTATTAATAACAATATCAAAAGCCAAAATAAAACATTGGACTTGTATTTGATTTCCTAAATATAGGGTGAGAGTATTTACCCCTTAGGTAATTTCAAATATATTTAGCATTAAGCCAAATTATAATCATTTGTTCCCCCCAAATCAAATGGAGAGTGTTTAAATAAGTCAGAACATTAAAACAGGTCTTGCTTTTTTTCTTATTAGATTGAGCCAAAACATTATGTTTTAAAAATTATCATTGCTTCTGAAAGTACACCTTTTAATGAAATCCAATGATTGGAGGTATTAATATGTTGACCTTGGATGTTTTAATGTACAAATTAAATGAAGACCATATGTGGTGGTTTTCTTTGGAGATGATGTGTATTTTTGTACTGTGAAATAAGAATACTGTTGTTGAAACCCAAATCCAAAGTTTTCTATTTGCTCACAGCTGGGGTGTTATCCCTAGGTCCTAGCAAGCACACAGCACATGCTTAGTTGTTTGAGTTCCCTGCTTAGACACAGAGGTTTTGGAAAGTTCCGAAATCCTCATAGTACCCTTATTATCCACTCCGTGGAATCCCTCCCTACACAGTAGCTTTCCTGGTATGACCTATCAGCAAGAACTGTGAAAGTGTGAAATGCTTTGCTATCTGGATATTTTATTTTGATTAGTTAATTTATTAGCATGTATCTTGGAATGCTATATAAATATGTAAAATGTAGGAAAGTGAGTGATAATCTCACAAGAAAATACTGATAGTAAAACTTTTACAGAGACGATTACATGATTTTAACAATGATTACTGCTGGAAGGGAGGCAAAATAATATAAATTGACATTAAGGTGTGATTTTACATAAAATATTTCAGTAAACTGATAAAAATAATATCCATTCTTTTATTTCAAAGGGTCAGCCACTAAGTATCAGCATGAAAATTCATAAATGGAGAATTAACTAGAAAATGGAAAACAAATTATTAACACAATAAATTATAGAAAGGGTTAGAGTTGATATACATGCATGTTTTAAATCTACAAAGTTTAAGACTCAACTAAAGTAAATTTGCTTTTGAGCAAAAATGAGCATGCGAATACCAAGCTAGAAATAAGATTTTCCATTAGATCTTAAATTAATGATAATTTTTTGAACGCATAAGAGAAATGTATTCAAAGAAGTTTTCTAGGGGTTAATGAGAATTGTAATATTGTATTTATAAAGTTGATTGGTGGATAAACTGAAATATGCTTTTTAAATCATTATTATAACATAAACACATTATGTATTATTTTGTCCAAATATATTTTTTTATTTTTAAAATGTTAATGATACATAAAATGAATTTGAAAGTGCTGGTTTGAGAGAATTACAGGATAGTGAAAAATAAACATAATTGAAAAGTGAGATACTATATCATTTTAAAATATGTAGAAAAAAATAAACAAATCAGCAATAAATGTGGAAATGTGTGACGGATACCGGCCTGCAGTATCTGCAGCCTCTGCGAATGCTCAAGATACAAGAGAAATGCACATGACTACCGAGTCCTGTGGAGGAATAGGGACGGCACAGCTACCCTCTCAAGGGGAGCATGTCTTGGAGTGGCCTGGCCACTCTCTCAAAGGAGAATGCCCCGAGCTGCTGCCTGAGTAGGCTTTTTATTAGGTGGTATTGGGTAGGACTGCGGATACAGTTTATTAACCATTGTCTAGCAGTAAGGATCAAACAGGTAGATAACATTCAAAGAGCTAAAAAGGCTCACACTGAGTTGGGGTCTTATCACCTAAAAACTACAGAATTTAAGGGGCTAAATTCATTTCCTGCCCTGGCCTTCATAATCTAATTAAGAGCATCCTCAGCAAAGCAGGCTTCACAGGATTTTACACACTCCTTTTTCAGGTCTGATTATCCTGGGAAGTCCGCAGTCCCCAGTGTGGATTGCATCACCCCTTGTCATTGTTACAGGCTTGAGTCGGGCTGAGGAGACAGAGGCAGCCAGGAGATTTGGATGTCTCACAGGCAGAATGAGGACTCAGGCTTTGTCAAAACCAGGGGGTGAGGGTCAATCACCCCCTCTTTTCCACAGCCTCCTGAGTCTTTCCCTGAAGGCCTTTCCATGTTATCGTGCCTATCTTACATCCATCCTCCTCTGAGGAATGTTACCCATCATTGGCTAACCGACCAAGCAGTGGGGGCCAGGCAAGGAGCAGGCAGCGCTCCTGCAGGGAGATAAGCTTGTCTCCTTAGTGTCTCCTGGTCCGAAGGTCTCCCCCTCAGCCTTAGCCATGGGGGGTTACAGCTCCTGAAACCAGGCAGGGCGGTTCCCAACAGAAATGAAGTTCTGATAATATAAATATAGATAACATTTCTTACTTAAAAAACTTGACCAGTGTAAAACAATGATTTCAAAAGTCACATAAATCCTTGAAGACAGAAGAGCGATACACTTTTCCCATCACAATGAATTTCTATTCCACATTCTCTTGAAATGTCTTGATACGGCAGAAAGTTCATTGGACGAGGCTTTAGGGATCTTGGAAGCTGAGCACAATTTTCTCATCAGCAATACCATTTATTGTATACTTATCCTTTATTTCCTTAGTTACTAAATAATTAACATTTTTGCTTTCTACATAAAAGGTATATATCTGGAATATTATTGTCTGAGGACTGAGTAATCCATAGTGCTTTTGAGGGGATATATATTAACAAATAATTATAATGTGGTTTCATATTTTAATAGACAAACATACATAATATATAAAGGAAAAATTGATAATATATGAGTGTGAATGTAGGAAGGAATCATCAGAATATTTTCACTGAATAATGACATTCAAATGGTCTTAAAGGTTTTGGGATTTTGCAAGACAGAAAAAATAAATTGTACTATTAAACTTTGTGTTTGAATACAATTAATTGTACTCCTAATATCCAGATTTAGTGTAAATATTATATAACCAAACACAAATATCTTTTAAACATATACATTAAAATACACATATACATATATAAGCATAAGTTTAACTTAACTCTCCTAATATCTAATATATATACATTTATTCAAGATATTTTTTTAATTTAAGAAATATACCCTTTATAAATTTATTATCTGTAAAATTACCCTAATTTTTTTCTATTTTTTATCTTCTATAAAAAAATCACTGTATTTTGACTAATGATTTGAATTTGGTGTTACTTTTGAATAATTATTCTTAATTTTAAAAATAAACCTTTCTAAGCCCTGGCTGGCATAGCTCAGTGGATTGAGCGCGGGCTGCGAACCGAAGTATCGCAGGTTCGATTCCCAGTCAGGGCACATGCCTGGGTTGTAGGCCACGACCCCCAGCAACCACACATTGATGTTTCTCTCTCTCTCTCTTTCTCCTTCCCTTCCCTCTCTAAAAATAAATAAATAAATCTTAATAAATACATAAATCTTTAAAAATAAACCTTTCTAGAACAATTCAGCTAAAGAGTTATTTCCTGATCTCTCCTGAACTCCATGTTATCATATGATAGTAATAGACCTTTTAAGATCTCATGCACCTCAGATTGGTTTATGCATGATCTTCAGAGGTGAATGGGCATGTTTAGACATGAGTACATTAAAATACAGTTAGCATAGACCAACCAAGAGATATGAAGCCAAGGTTATATTTGGAAGACTTGTTGTTGTTATTCCTACTTTGAAGACCTCCTTATAGTTAACTTCTGGTTTTCTTTCATTTCTAACTGTTAAAATATAAAAAGAGCAAGAGATGTTCAAAATGTTGTTACTATGGTGACTAAAATCGAGGGCTTAGAAAGAAACCAAAACCCAGCCAACAAAAGAGAAATAAAAGAAAAAGGATGTGGGAAAATATAAAATAAATTTTAAAAAATACAAAGGAGAATAAACATTTTAATATTAAGAAGAAATTTAAGTGAACATTTTCTGTAAGTTGTGTGGCATTTGGCAGATGAGGAAAACTACTTCCATTTTACAACCTGCCATAGGAAATAAATTTGCTTTCTTCAGTAAGATGATTGCTTTATCAACTGTTATATTTGTGATAAATATATTTTTCCAATTGAAAAAAAAATGCAGTTTTGAAATCTTTAGAGCAAGACCTGCATCTCACAGCAGGGGTGAGAGAAAATGAAGGTCAAAGGGGAAATTCCTCTGTGCTGGAATTTGTTTTTGCAAGTTGTGCCAGTATCCACAAAATCACCGGTATTCGCTCTCAATGAGAAGGACACAGTGAAAGAAGAAACTCAAAACAGAGCTTGATAGCTACTATTTATAATCTCACATGCAAAATACTGTAAAAAATTCTCCTCTTAACACCATATACGTTATTGTTAACTTAGGCATAATAATTATTCCTTAAGGTAGTAATTATAAACAAAAATATCTTCACTAAATACTCAATGTCATTTAACATGTTTTACTATTGTTACACTTAGAAATAATTATCAGCAAAGCCACACATTAGGGTATTTATTTGAAATAGGAAAGACAGACCTATTAAAAATCAAGGGTATGGCATGGGTGAATCAATTGGTATGTTTACCAGAGACAGCCCCAGGAAAGACCAAGTACAGATATATTTGATTGCATTTGAATAGAGACAGTTATCAAGTTCATATACTATTTTATTTAAAGTAATATTCCCACAATGCAAATTATAAATGCCTTTTATGACAGTAAAACTTTTGAGTTTAACACAGGCATCTATAAATATTCCTTCCTAATCCTTCAGATTCTCAGGTCTTAAAAGAAAGAGTATTGGAAAGAGCACTTGGAAAGATCAATCATCAATAGTCAGAAAGTGTGAACTCCGATACAAATGCAGTAACTAATTTGCCATCTCACCTTGAAAGCCTATTTAAAAGTTTTTCTTATCTATAAGTTGAAGAGCTATGAACTAAACTAGTTTCTACACCTGCAAAGCTTGCACTTTTAGAAATTAATATTATAGTGAAGAGAATATCAAGCTATTTTAAAATATATTTTATTTATTTATTTTTCAACAGAGTGGAAGGGAGGGGGAGAAACACTGATGTGAGAGAGAAACATCAATTGTTGTCTGTCACTAGCATACCAACCTGGCCACCAAAATGGTACCCAGGCATGTGCCCTGATTGGGAATTGAACTAGTGGCCCCTCATCTTGCAGGGGCATGCTCAACCAAATGAGCTACACTGGTTAGAGCTCAAGGTATTTTTAGTATTTTTAAATCTTCTAAGAAAAGAAACTATCAACCCTCATTACTTAAAACTAGAATTTTATCAATTAAATGTGATTTCTGATCACATGATCTTTGACCAAAGAGAGAAAAAACATGTCTATTTATATATGCCCTTTTTTGGTAGGTAAATATTTTGAAAATTTGAAGTCTCTGTGAAAGAGGGCAATACATAGTTTCTTTGAAGCACTAAAATATTATATTTTTACATTTAACTGCTTTGCACCAAACCCACCTTGTTCAAATGCACTCTTTTGTTTTACTTTGAAGTGTAATTTTGTAGGTTATGTTAATCCTACATCAAATTTATCCACTTATGTATTTTCTTCTATCAACAGTTATATATAAAATCAATAATGCAGTTAGTTTAGTTGATTAGAATTTTCTCACTTAACATTGTATTATATTTCCTTTATCCAGCTAATTGCTGTCACTTGTGTTTATATAATCTTGAGTTTTTATACATAATACAATCCTAATCCACTGATTACATATGGGTTAAGCTTTGACAATCCATCCTAAACTATCACAAAATTCTATACAATACAAGTAATATGTTTTATAGTTACCAATTATTTGCTAACCATAATGGACCATTGGTATTTCTCACCAAGCAATATTTCTTTCACTGTTTCTGTAGTTATGATCAGTGAAGTTTTCTTTCCCTAAGAGAAAAGTGAAAATTTTCATTCTAGTTACCCCTTTATGGGCTTTAAAAAGTGACTATTGATATAGTCTTTCATTTCCAAATCATTTCTTGTTTATTTACTTGTATTTTACTGGCATTCCTTATTAAATATTAAAAACATGAAGTGAAGAAGCATTTGTATTGACT
>PVIA01009080.1:0-64657 GCA_004024845.1 Tonatia bakeri | reverse complement strand
TTTTAGAGAGGGAAGGGAAGGAGAGAGAGAGAGAGAGAGAGAGAGAGAGAGAGAGAGAGAGAGAGAGAGAGAGAAACATCTGTGTGCGGTTGCTGGGGGACATGGCCTGCAACCTAGGCATGTGCCCTGACTGGGAATCGAACCTGCGATGCCTGGTTCGCAGCCCGCGCTCAATCCACTGAGCTACACCAGCCAGGGCTGAAAGAAAGTTTTTAGACTGAGTACTTGCTAGAACAATGGCATTATCAGGGGAGAAAAAGGTCTCAATTCTAAATACTTGAGAGTAAGAGAACTGCTCTTGTTACTTTACTATGTCAATTACAAAATTTAAATGTCACTATCATTTATATGTGTAAGTATGTATATGTGCATAAACATACACATATATACTCAAATTTGAACTAAGTTTAACCATTGCTTCTTCCCAAAAGATCTTCTATATTCTAAAACTAAAAAACTTACTTCTGTTCAACTGGAATTAATTTTACAACTAAGAGAATATCTCAGGCTTTTCCATATTTTACCAAAAAAGAAAAATAGCTTGAAAAATAATATCAGGGGCAAAGTTTAATAGCCATTCCCATCAATCTCAAACTGTTTTTCTTTATTAGTGTGTGGAAATCATGATGAAGAGCAAATTTTTCTAAGATACTTCTATATTTGAACATTATTTCCCCTTCAAGCATTCAACAATTCTTGTTTCTATTCAATTCTTCCTTTCTAATTCAATTCTGTTTGGTTTCTAAGTTAAGAAGAGTGCTTCATTTGCATAAATGGTAACTATTCTGAGATACCATTCATAACTATACATTTGAATTTTCTAGAGTACCATTCATAACTCCTAAGGGAGCAAGAAAAAGAAACATTTATTCAACTTCATTGTAATGATTACTAAGACATGAATGATTATAATGTTATTTGTGGAGGGTTGGCCAAAGGAGAGTGAAGTCCCCAAATGTTAGTACTAACTTATCATCACTTTATGAATGCCCAAAGGGACCAAGGACCCTGCCTTGAACAATCTACCTATCACAAAAAATACTGATCTTAGAAAAACATGCCCATTGGCTAAATGTGTTTGTTAGTTATAAAGTATGCAGGGACATCAAAAAGTATGTTTTATGCATGAAGTTCAAACATCAGCGAAGAATCCTGACAACTGCTGGCAAGTTCTCTATAAAACCAATGCTGGTTATTCTTCAGATATTAAACTTTTCAGCTATAAGCTTTTCTGAAGAAGTCTTTAATGCAAGGAAGTAATATTCTAGTAGTTCTTTACTCCATCTAATCAGTAGTAGAAACTGATTTTACAAAGACTTGTCTGCATAAATAATTCAACTATCTATACTGCTCTAATATATTTAAACCAAATTAAAAAATTTGCTCAGAATAAAATAGGGCTACTGTAAGGTTGTCACCTCCTGATTGCTCTCATTTTTCTTTCTTATCCAAAAGTAAGAAGAGACAAGAGACTGTATAAACAGAAAGAAGGAAAATAAGGAGTATGCACCTGAGGACTTTACACTCTCTTCCCTTTATGACTGTACACTTGGTTTAGTAATTCTAAAGAGGGGGCAATTTTGCCCTCCAGGGGACATTTGACAATATCTAGAGACATTTTTGCTGTCACAAGTAGTGGGTAGTAGAGACCAGGAATGCTGCTAAACATGCTAGAATGCACAGGAAAGCCCTCCAGTTACAGAATTATCTGGCCCAAAATAAAATGTCAATAATGACAAGGTTGAAAAACTCTATCTCAAGGTCCAAGAAAGACCTATCTCTCAGAATAATAAATGTTCACTGATTTGAACTGAAAAGACTAGGATTGGAAGAAAGAAAAGACTACAAGAATGAAGAAGACAGGCCAAATTTAGCATCTGTTACATCTTTTATTGCATGCTGAACACCAATCATACAAAGATAAACCAATACAGTCTAGCCCTTAAGCAGATCACAGGCAGGCAGGGGAGAGAGTTTTGTAATTTATCTGATATCAAATTTGATAGTCTGATAAATGATTTATGGAAGGAGAAAATATACAAGGGACTCACGCAACTTTTCCTGGGAATGCTTCATGGGATAGATGACATCTTAGCTCAGTTCTGAAGGATGAGTAGGAAGCATCTTATTTCACAGCTTATACGCCTCTTTCCAAACAAAGAGCCATTCATTTCTTCAGTCAACAAAAAGCTAAGGAACACCAATTATGTTCCATGCCCTTTGTCATGTGTTGGGAACCCAGTCAAATTACAACTTTCCATATTTCTTCCCTTGGTATCACTGGTGTCCAGCAGTCCACCTCCCTCACCTAAATCCCCAACAATTCTTGCACTTCTACCTATTCTTAGTTTTGCAATTGTCACCCTAATAGATCTTAGTCAGTAAGGCCACGACCCAAGAGGTAAACAAAACTTTGAGCTGCCTGTTGACACAAACTAATCCTGCCTAGGTCACAAAATCACAGTGGTAATGCTGGCAGAGTAGCTAGCAATGCACTGACTGACCACGGTCCAGATTTGCCAACTGTTAGATGCGTGCTGGTATGTTGGAAAGCTACTTTATCAAAAAACGTGGGGCCTCTTCCACCCTAACCAATTCATGCCAGGACCAACAGTAAATTAATCAACATGTATTTGTTGAACACTTACAACGTGCTTATGTCAGTGGTTCTCAACCCTGGTTGTGCATTGACATCAACGCTCCCAGGCCAGATACAAATTTTTTTTAAGCCAATTTATTTTCTTTTTTTTTTAATACTTTATTTATTTATTTTTAGAGAGGGGAAGGGAGAGAGAAAGTGAGGGAGAGAAACATCAATGTGTGGTTGCCTCTCATGCACCCCCACTGGGAACTGAACCTGGGACCCTTTGCTTCACAGGCTGGCACTCATCCACTGAGCCACATCAGCCAGGGCCAGATATGAACATTTTTAAATGGTAAATTCTGATGCAAGACAAGTTTGGTGCCCTGACCTTTAGGCATTACAGAATAAAAACAAAGTATAAGACACAGTTCCAGTCTTGAAGAACTTATACACAATCACAATAGACTTGGAGTAAAATGTTAGTCCCCTAATTTGTAATCCTTTTACAATATTATCTGTGCTTATGAAATAGAAGTGAGTAATCTGGATAAGAATTGCTCCTATTCCCTAGTCCAATCCTATACCGATTCCACCTGCAACTCCTGATACACCTGTCTACGCCCCTTCTATCTTGCAGACAGTGACAGTACTATTCTCAGGAATTGTGGAGACACCCAAGTAGGAGGATAATCGGAGACCCTCAATCAGGTGGCCATGCAGTATCTTAAGGTCCAGAATCTCTCGAATTCATGCTGTCATGGAGCTTCTCTTAGAAAGAATTCTTTAACCCTGGCCAGGGAGTGTACCTGGTTATAGTACTGTCCCAATACACCAGGGTCTGGGTTCAATCTCCAATCAGGGAACATACCAAAAAAAAAAAAAAAAAAAAAGCAACCAATGAATACACAAATAATTAATGGAACAATAAATCAATGTTTCTCTTTCTTTCTCCCTTACTCCCTATCTAAAATCAATAGGTAAATTTAAATAATAAGAATTCTTTAATCTCCAACAATACCAGTCACCTCAGTCTACAGTTTGAGTGTCTAAGAAAAGTAAAGAGTACACTGAGTCTTTGTAAGGTACAATTCCCAGTCAGGGCACATGCCTGGGTTGTGAGCCAGGTCCTCAAAAGGGGGCACATGAGAGGCAACCACACACTGATGTTTCTCTCCCTCTCTTTCTCCCTCCCTTCCCCTCTCTAAAAGAAAATAAATAAAATCTTTTTAAAAATCACCCAAATTCATAAGGCTAGTAAACTCAAGTTTCTCATATACCATATGCTTAAAATAAAAATACTCTAAAAATATTAAACATATTTTAGTAAACTCCTTTTCAAGATGTGCAGATTGTGGAGGCTTCATAAATTAAAAACAAAACTTTCTGACATAAATCCCATCCAGCTGTGATGTCTTACTAAACAACACCTTGAAGGGAAGAACATCAACTTTAAATTCTGCAAACATGAAATCTCCAGATCCTCACCTGATGAGTCTTTCTCTGAACTATATGGAAAAAGGTATAATTCTGTTAAGTGTTACACAAAGAGGAGCACAGACACTATAAATTACTCTTTAAAAAAGAGGGGTATAGCCCTAGCTGGTATGGCTCAGTGGATTGAGCCCCGGCCTAAGAACCAAGGGGTTGCCAGTTTGATTCCCAGTCGGGGCACATGCCTGGGTTGCGGGCCAGGTCCCCAGTAGGGGGCACATGAGAGGCAACCACACATTAATGTTTCTCTCCCTCTCTTTCTCCCTCCCTTCCCCTCTGTCTAAAAATAAATAAATAAAATGTTAAAAAAAAAGAGGGGTATAGAGTATCAGTCAAACATCTAAAACAGGAACCAATGAGGGTATTAAAAGCTAAATTTTGGTACTTAAGAAAAATGCAAATTGGTACATATTAATTAGAATAACACTGAAAAAAACAAAAAAATATATATATATATCTTCCATGTAATACTGTTTTTAGGACTCATCACTCTGAAATTAGTTTGGTTCACAATTCCTTGCAATTGTTCTTGTCATCACATAATTTTTATCCATAGACGTCCACAATCCTTTCCTTCCACTCCAAAATCCAAAAGGCTGCAAAAAACAAGTTTTTCATTATTCACTTAGGAACAAAAGCTGATGTGAAATGACATGAGGCTACTTAATAGTTTTTATTTATCCCTGTTGATATGAAAATGCTGACATTTTACAACAGAAAAGAGTTTGATTACAAAGTGCTGCCCCTGACCTCTCTCGGATGTTACATAACCACAGTACATGTACTATATTTCATTTCTAAAATCCAAAAAGTTCTAAATTCAGAAACACCCGAGGCTCTGAGAACTTTTTTTTTTGGGGGGGGAGGGGTGGTCACAAGGTACTGCAAACTGGTATACTAATTAAAACTAAATCTTATATAGAAAATATAACCAATATTGAAAATAAAGGTAGATCTTCACATGCAATAAATTCAATGTCCTAACAACTATTCACAATACATAATCCTATAAAATAAAGCATTAAAAAGACTTTTAACAAATGTCAATAACCTAATACACCATTATGTGTTTTTCAAGTGATGGTGACATCCACATCACCCAATTCCTCTTAGGTTAAAATGCACTAATTTAAATCACAGTTAAAACAGACCCAAAGACTGCAACTGGTTAATTATGTCAAGAAAAAGAATCATCCACTGATAAGTAACATATCCAATAAAATGTTCTAATTTTTTTTAAGTTTATCTCAAAGGGTTTAAGATTTAAAATTATCTTATTCCAGACTATAATTTCTGAACAGTGAACAAATTACAATTGACTACTTCTGTAAAAGCAGAGCCTGGACAGAGGCAGCAACAGGGACAGCTCTTAAATATATCTGAACAGGAAGACGAGTTTCCTTCCTTCCTCCTTCAGTTGCTGCTTTCTGGTTTTAGAATTTCAAACAAAGAAATACATATTGGCTCTACTGCTAAGAACCGCCCTCTTTCTTAGCAACTTCCTCTTCCAATTTTCTTCCCTTCCATTGACTTATCAGAACAATACACAATGACGGTCCTACCATTCTAATTAACCAAAAGCTCCAAGGTTTGGAAAAATTATGGGCTGTAATTTACAGTACACAACTACTCACAATGCAGGTCCACAATCTTCACTAAGCTAGAGGTAGAAACAAAGCACAAAGAAACATGCTTAGTCAGATGCGGGCTGTTGAAACTTTACTCTAGGAATCCAAAGAAATTTGAAGTAACAAATGGGTGACTTCTCCCATCCCCCCAGAAACCTGGCCTATCATAGGAAGGAGAAAAAGTTTCTGGGCTGGCACCACTCTGAACCAAGCGTCAAGTCTACACACCAATGACAGTTGGTGAACTTTCTTCCCTAGGCCACCCAGCCAGGATTCAAACTGAACTCTCTGAGGTTCTAGCACACTTCACAGTGACTTCTACAAGTTAGAAATGATCCTTTCCAACTCACAGACTGAACAAAGAGGAGATCAAAACCTAGCCTGTCTTCCAGAAGTGTCTAGGACCAGACCCCTCCCCACATTTGTGACAAAGCAAACTTCTCACAAGTTGGCAGAGAATTCCCCCTTGCCCAGTGAGCCTCAAAGGAAACACCTTATCCTTGGTAAGTTCTGCACCTTACAGGCTGACCTTGAGCAAGCTACTTAACTCCCTAACTTAGTTTTCTTATGTGTAAATTCTCAAGGGTAGCTGTAAAAAATAAGAACATATGCCTCAACAAAGTCTGGCACACAGTAGGAGCGCCATAAGTGTTCTCCCTCCTCCTCCTTACCCTCCTGCATTCTTTTGGGCCTAAATTTCAAGCACAGCCCCAAGAGGCTCCAAGGATTCCTTCCTCTTCTGTTTTTATGGAGAACTACATAAAACTTCCCCATCTCAGAGGCTCTAGGATCCTGCAGAACCGAGACATCACTCCATCATAGTCTGGCGTCCATCCAAAGCCTTCGTCAAAAAGACCCTTTAGCCAACTCTCCCGATTCTGCAGTACCATCCTGAACACATAGGCACCTCCAAATTACCCTGCGGTACCATCCTGTACACGTAGGTACACACAGTCCTAACCACCACTTGGCAACTTAGGCCAGCAGTCTCAAACAGCAACCTCCATTCCCTCATGGCCTGTAGATGGAAACTGAGGCTCCGCCTGGGGAAGAACTTGCCCAAGCTTTCATACAACATCTGGGATCCAACCCATGCACATCTGCCTGCAAAGCCTCCTCTTTGCAAAAGGGGAAACTGAAGTCCAGAGAGGGAAGTGACTTGCCCAAGGTCACACAGCGAGCGGTAGCAGAGCTAGGTCAAGTTAGGGCACTTTCGAATCCTGACGGGCTCGTGGGCCCCTCCAGTCCCCGAAGGAATCTCCTGCACACCTCCTTCTAGGGGAGAGGAGTGGAGAGTAACACGCCACGCCGCGCAGACCGTACACCCAGGATCTACCAGGCGGTGGCAGGAGGCGAGGTGCCCACACCAGCAAGACCTGAGCGGCTCGGGAGGGGCGGCCCCGCCGGGCCCAGTGCCTCACAGAGGGACCCGCCAGTGGAGACTTGTTGCTCACCTGGTCTCGCGCAGTCGCCCTCAGTGACAGAAGGGCCGGCTAGCCGCCCTTCTTTGCTCGGGTCTGTTCCCGCGGGCCGCCGCGCCGGCTGCCACACTGCTGGACCCCCCTCAGTGCGCTACGCCCCCAGCCGCGGTCAGCCGGCTCGCGTCCGCCATTACGGGATTCCCCGCCCCAGGACGCAGCCACACCCCGCCATCGACCCTGATTGGCCCTCTGGCCCACCCGCCTTGGGTTTTCGGGCATTTCATTGGCCTGAATGGAATGCCAGTTAAATAGCTACGCAAAAGACGTACTCAAGTGTACTGTCCCGGGAGCTCCACCCGAGCTACTTCCGCAATCGGAGTAAACAGCCGGGGTGTGGAGGGTGGCAACCAAGTGAAGTGGGGGAGGAGATTAAACTAAACCAACTCCTAAATAGAAAGTAGGAACATTCCACCTAAGAAAGTGTAAAAACTCATACAAAGTCTATTGAAAGGAGAATTATTGTTCTTAGAGTTGAAATGACCAGTATTTTTGGTGGAGGGGGAGGGGCCAAGTACATGAACTTGCTGTGGACACCCCTCAAATGGCGGATAGATTCGTCCCTTCCCTCCGATCTTAGGCCCCGCCGAAAGTAGGGTGGAGAGAGTGAGTCACCCGCTAGAAGCCGAACTCGACCTCGATGCTGAAGGATCCAATCTGCAGCGAGGCCCAGGGTCCTGGGACTGGGAGGTGGTTTTGAAACACCAGGGTCCGGTGAGCTGGACCTCGGTTCAGCACTCCCGCCTCACTCTGCGACTTCAGACTACTCTCTGAATTTACTGGGTCTCAGTTTGTCCTGCAAAATAGGAGTTCTGTCTGCCTCATGCCCTGGAGTGTTTGATGAAAATTCATGCATGAGTGGGTGTATGTGCATCATGATTATAAGAGGCCCAGTGACTCTCAAAGGAAACACCTTTGAGCTGGATATCAATGTGGCATTCACAAGTTAGCAAAGACACCTCACTTAGCTCTCTAGAGAAACTTCGTAAGGCAGATAGTGTTCTTGTTTTGCAGAAGAGAAAACTGACTACCCTAGGTCATCCAGGGAATTTGAAACAACCCTGAGACAAACCTGTATCTTGTGGCTTCCATTCTTGTATGCCTCCCTTTCAGGCCTGGTGTGCCCTGGGGAAGACTTCCCTCCCCCGACCCCTTAGCATTCCAGGGAGGGTCTTGAGGGTGTCAGGCCAGTTTCCCATCTCTCAGGTCACCATAGGCAGGCACAGGCCACCTGCCAGCTATTGTTAATCACTAAGGTTTCAGGAGAAAAGTGACTCTCGGGGTGCGCCTGAACTGTTTCTGGTATCCTAGGAATCAGGAAGTGAGTAAGGGTTGACAGGTGGGTCAGCAACCAGACAGAATCCCAAAGGAGGACACAGAAGCTCCAAGAGGGGCAGTGACGCCATTGTGGGCCCTCAATAGGGCAGCCTCCGTGCCAAGGGCTCAAATCCAGGTCTGTCTGAGCTCAGAACAGAGCTCTTCACTTCACGCTTGTTATTCCCAGAAGGCCTGCCATGGTTGTAATTTCTAGTTGTTTTTCTGCTCTGGCAAAAAAAGGAAGTCAAGAAGGGAGTGGGGGAAGAAGCAGCCTTAGGCTTTAAAGGGGCAGAGACCACCAAATAGGTGATGTACATGGCCCCAGTGCTGTCTGAGTCACGGGACATGTGGTCTAACAACCAATTACTGTTTAAATCTTGTCTGTAGCCAGTGGGTGCTGGGAGGTGGCAGGTGCTGTGCAGAGGCTTTGGGGGTCAGACTGACCTGAGAGTGAATCCAAGCTCCACCACTTTCTAACTCTCTCAGCCTCACCTACATCTTTTTTTTTTTTAATTTTTTATTTATTTTTAGAGAGAGGGGAAGGGAGTGAGAAAGAGAGAAACATCAGTGTGTGGGTGCCTCTTGCACGCCCCCTACTAGGGACCTGGACAGCATCCTAGGCATGTGCCCTGACTGGGAATCGAACTGGCAACCCTTTGCCTCACAGTCTGGCCCTCAATCACTGAGGCACACCAGCCAGGGCTCTACATCTTCTCTAAAATGGGGAACAGGGTAGTTGTGAAGATTCAATGAGTAAATTGTGGAATTAATGAGGCATGTGTGTAAAGTGCCTAGTAGCTACTTATTCCTTCATGAATTCTTCTATTCAATAAAATATTATTAAGCCTCGATCATGTGCAGGGCCGCCTGCCAGTGGTATAGCTACAATGCTGAGCGAAGCAGACTCAGACCTTCATGGAGCTTAGAGTTTGATGAGAAGGTAACTTGTTAAACAAGTGATCAGATGCGTCAAAACACAGTTAGAAACTGTGGTAAGGAACAAGAAGGAAAAGGACAACGTGTTTATCAGAGTGAATGTCAGGGGATGGGACGGGGTCAAAGGAAGCTTCCTGGAGAAGTGATGTAGTGGGTAAGTCAGTGAGTGGGGGTTAACTAGGCAGCAGGTAGTTAAGAGAAATGTTGCAGGCCAAGGGAAAAGGTGTGGAAGGCCTCTAGGCCAACAGAGGTATTGGCAAGGGGGAGGGAAGACAAAGTCACTGGATCCTAAACAAATGAGGAGTTACAGGGGAGGGAGCCTGGCTTGGAAAGTGGGGCTATTCTCCAAGGGTCTCTGTACTTTTCTGACAGTGCCTGAAAGAATGCAAGCTCTGAGGTCAGCCCATCTGGATTTGAATCTTGGCTCTGCCACCTTATCTTGGACTGTGTGACCTTGAGCAGCCACCACACCTCTGTGCCTCAGCTACTCTTCAAAAAAAATGGGCATAATGATAGGGGGTCAATAAGGCAGGGGTGAGGATTCAATGTGGAAATGTATATTAAGCATTCTGGCACAGAGAGGGCACTCCATAAAAAGGTGCTTGGTCTTTCCAGCACGAAGGGAGGCGAACCTGAGGCAACAGATCCAGCAGAGAGATGCCTTTTGGGAGGGAGCTCGTGCAACAGTCTATACACTAGGCAAGTGGTCAGTTAACCTTAATGCCATAGGAGACTTTGGAGCCAGGCAAGATGGATTCAAATCCCAGTTATACCACTTCCTAGCAGTGTGACCCCGGGGGCAAGTGACTTCACCTATCTGAGACTCGGTTTCCTTATCCATAAAATGGAGATCGTAATTGTCTCTACTTGCCAGAGCTGCCAAGATTAAATGAGATAATAAATGTGAAGCACTTAGCACAGTGATTAGCACGTAGTACATAGTTGTTGAATGTTGTGTTTTTTTTTTAATTTTAATGGTCATTATTATTATCGATATCAGTACTTACTACCTGTACTAGATAGGACTCTGGGGCTTTGCTCAAAGGTTGTCTGGCAATAGGAGACTTAGTTTCTCCTTTTAGAAAACAGAGGTAGACAAATCGCTTTCAGAGGGGGTGGTGCTGTGCATTTTAATTGTAGTATTAATAAGCACTAACATTAAACATTTACTATTGTATATGCCAACCATGCACTACATGCTGTATATTCATTAACTTATAAATCTGCATAGCCAGACCTACGAGTTAGACCGTATTATTATCACCATTTTACAAATGAGATAAAGGAAACACAGAGAGGTTAAGTAACTTGTCCAAAGCTACCCAGCCAGGAAGCAGCACAGCTGGAATTTAAACCAAACCTTGAACCTGAGGGGTCTGCTGTTCTTGAGGGCAAGCTCTCCCTCTTCTGTTGAAGAAGTTAGAGTTATCACCTGGAGGGATGAAATTACTCATTGCGGGTGGTAGCAAGTCACCAGGTTCTGAAAGTCAGGCCCTTTTCCTTTCCCATGGATTCTAAAAAGTAACCTTTGTCTATTCCCTATCCCTGGAGGCTGATAAGAGCAGGAAACGAACCCTCTTCCCCCCACCAGGGCTATAAAAAATATTTGGAGTTACCACAACTGGGTCTGAGTCCCAACTATACCACTTAATGGCTCTGTAATCTTGACCCAGTCATACCCCCTCTTGCAGCCTCGGTTTCCTCATCTATGAAATAGAGATGATGATAACAGCCCTGTCTATGGGGCTGTGGTGAGGAGCAGAAAAAATAAGGCCTGCATAAACTACAAAGTGCTGCCAGCACAAGAGTTCCTCTTCCTGTTGCTATGGGAATGGCAAGCACTCTGGGAAAGCAGCCCAAACCAGTATAACAGGCAAAATGGCCTTCTCTGGAAAAGAGTCCTGAGTTCAAGTCCAAGATCTTCCTTTTTTTTTTTTTTTAAGATTTTATTTATTTATTTTTAGAGAGGGAAGGGAGGGAGAAAGAGAGGGAGAGAGAAACATCAATGTGCGGTTGCTGGGGCCTGCAACCCAGGCATGTGCCCTGACTGGGAATTGAACCTGCGATGCTTTGGTTCGCAGCCCGCACTCAATCCACTGAGCTATGCCAGCCAGGGCCAAGATCTTCCTTTTACACCGTGTATGACCTTGATTAAGTTATATAACCTGGCTGAGCCTCAGTTTCCTCATCTACAAAATGGAATGAATAATACTGATCTTGTAGAGCTAGAAAGAAAGCATGAGAATGCATAAAAAGCCATGAGCCAATAGCTGGTATAGAGCTGGCACAGTGAAACCCGCTAAGGGATTCTAGGGCAAGAGACCAACAAGAATTGCCCTGACCCCTCCATGCCACCCCTCTCTAAGAAGAGAATACAGAGCTCTGTGCTCAGAGTCTAGGTCTAGAATGGTCTCCAGCCACTACCCTACCTCTTCCAGCATTCTCAGGTCTTACTGGGATCCCAGTTTCTGTCTCCCCACCCCCACACGCACACTCTCTCTCCCCCTCTCCCCCTCCCTCCCTCCCCAAACAGGTTCTTCTCCACTGAGCAATCCCAGAGGGCCCCCCCCCAACCTTAGTTCCAGCCAAGCTCGAAGGCTTTCCCCGCCTCCACATCCTTAATCCACAGCCTTTGCATTTGCCATTCCTTCCACCTGGAATGCTCTCTCCTCCCAGAGAGCCTTTGATGGGGACGAGGCGGGTGCTGGAGGGAAAGGATCTGGAATGATTCTCCCCCACCTCCTCGCTCCCCTCCCTTGCATTCCCCACGCTGCATGCCTGACCTTCCCCCTCCCAGCTTGGGGACGAGGCAGCACTGGGAGGGGGAGGAATAGGGGGAGGATTCAGTGAAGGGCCCTCTGTGGGGTTTTTCACCTGCTCAGAAGAGGCAGACGGAAATGAAAGCTCTAGAAAAATGCCTGCTGCTCTGCTCCTGAGGCCCCAGCTTGGTGAAGCCTCCCTGCCTTCCCGCTGTGCCATCTTCTCTTCCACCCCCTCCTCCTGCAGGCAGGTGCCATAGTCCAGGAACATTGGTGGGCGGCAGGCCAGAGAGACCAGGGTTCAAATCCCATTCTTGCCACTTACCCAGTGAGTGGCCTGCTTATGCCACATTTCTTTGTGAAAGGACACAGCAATCACTGCCTTCCAGGCTGCTGTGAGGACTAAGTAAGATGTCAGATGGAAGTCCCCGACACAACCAAAGTGTTCAGCAATGGAGATAACAACAATGACAGCAAAGATACACCGTGCCCAGGTGTGCCTGGCACAGCTCTCACCACCGTGATATATTAGCCTATTTAGTTCCTCATAAGGTAGATACCATTGCTATCCCCATTTTACAAGTGAGGAAACTGAGGCGCAGAGGTCCCATAACTTGCCCAAGGCCACACAGCCAGTAAGACGCAGAGCATCATCTCTGTTCTCACCCGCCACACTATGGTTGGTGTGCTCGGTGATAGCTGGTCATGATTATTGTTAATATTATTTGTTTTTATCTACATGGACTCCACGCCTTCAGTAAGTACATGTTATCCCCTGTCATCCTACCTTCAAAACTCTGCCTGAATTTTCCCTTCTTTATGTCACCTTTTAGTCTATTAATTTAATGAGGATATACAGCTCTCTGCTCTGGCCAGGTCTGTGCAGGGCACTGGGGAACCAGGTACCACTCCACCCAGTCTTGGCCTTCCAGTGTCTCCCAATCTGCTGAGGGAGAATACACATACACACAAATTACACACACACAAAAAGGGAAACACCAATTGCAGCAGGAGCTGTGAGTTCACAGAAGCATAGAACTTACCTGGGGGACTAGGGCAGGTTTACGGAGAGGGGTCATTTGTGTGAGGTCTTGACGAATGAGTAGGAGTTCCTCAGACAGAGGTATGATGCGGGCAATATAGAATATGATATGTAGTGCAGATCCTGCCAAAGGGACTGAATAAAGTAAGACCAGAGAATAACACGTCTGGGGTTAGTTCTACACCAGACCCTGGGCCCTCAGGGAACTTACAGATCTGGTGTGGAGGCATGGGGAGGGAAGCAACGAGTAGAGTAAAAATATTGGTATTAAAGAAAAATCCAGAGGAGCTTTGAAACTACCAAAAAGATACCTAAACCTCTTCAGGGTTCAGGGAAGCCTTCCTGGAAGAGTATTTGATGTCTAGGCTGAGACTTAAAGATCAGAGCTGGATTATGTCACCTATTGCCAGCCCAGCCCATATATAAATTCAACATAAAAACAATACTAACTATAAAATAAGAATAGGAAACTCGAATAAAGTTCTGTCTTTTCCATGCACACTATTTCAATGTGTTTTTCTTTTTTTAATTATCAAACATCAAATTATTTTTTAACTGTTTTTAGTGCCCCTGCTTTGCTGCTTGCTCCGCTCATTGGGTAATCTAACAACAGGGTGACAGGCCGGAGGGAGTCGGCCAGGTGAAAGGTAGAGGAGGGTGTGGCAGGCACAAGGAATTCCACCTGCAAAGGCCCAGGGGCAAGAGAAAACCTGGTGAGGAGCAGAGGAAATGCTTTGATGAGAGCTGGTGAGTGGAAAGTGGTGGGGATAGAGAACTGCACTAGGTTACCAGATTCTCAGGGCCGGGAAGGCACAAAAGGGCTTTAACCAGGATTCACCACGATCAAATGTCCCTTTTGTGATATCGCTCTGAATACAGTATTTACAGGGACTTATATATGGTTTGAATTCATTCATTCAAGAGACACCGGGTACCCACTGTGTTTCAAGCACTGACCCAGGCACTGGGGCTGCAACAGATAATTAAGAGTTCTTCAGACAGAGCAAGACGTGACAGGGACATTGAGTGCCACCCCTACAGAGGTGTCTGAATGGATAAAGGTTTGGAGTGTGGAAGTGTGTGACTTGCACAAAAAGAAGCTAAGCCTCGTGCTGGACAATGAAGCAGCAAAATGGAAGATGGCGCTCAGGAAACTTGCAGTAGAGAGACCAATGATTCATAAGACAGGAGAATAAAGGAATAAAAGCAGGAGTAGAGGCAATGGGTTAGAGGTGAAAAATCCTGATCTTGTAACCTCCTTAGAAGGTGGCCAAGTGGGCAGAGGGACGGAGGCCCCAGCCAACCCCTTCAGCACCCCCATGCTTTCTTAGCCCCGCTGAGCCCTGCAGTTTGTCTTCTGGTTCCTGAAGTCAGACCAAACCCTGGAGGAGAACAGAGGCGGGAGAAGAGGGGGCGGCCGGGAGACAAGCCCAGACCTCTCGCCCCAGCAGGGCCTTCCTTCCCAGAGGCTGGAGCCTACCCAGCTGAGGAACCAGAGGTTGCAGGGAAGGATTAAGGAATTGGTTGCTTTTTTACCCAAACTATGGCTGCATATTTCTTTCTTTTCCTTTCTCTCTCTCTCTCTTTTTTTTTTAAAGAAAAATGTTCCTGTACACGCACCCGGAGGCTTTTGCAGGAGGCGGCTGTTGGAGAACCTGGAAAACAAGCCAAGAAACAAGAGAGAGGAAAAAGACCACGCCTCGCCTGGCAGATTTCTAATGGCCCAGGAGACCTGAGGCTTTACAGTGGGAGTCTGGTGGGGGCTGCCTTGGGTGGGAGGGAAGGGCAGGCCAAAGGACAGCCACTTGCTGGCCAGTGACCTTGGGCGGGATGCTGCCTGCTTCCCTCTGGTGAGAATGGGGAGGAGGGGGGCAGGGGTAGGGCTGGCCGGCTGAGGTCACAGGAAGGCCCCTTCAAGCCTGAAACGCGATCTCGGGATGTGGGGCCTGCCAACCTGCAGCGACCCTGGGCCAGCAGAGATGAAAGACTGCCTGTCCCCAGCTTCCGGACCCCTGAGGCCCCAATGCCTCAAACTTGAAGGGCAGTAAAGCTGCTGCAGCTGGCTAGAGCCGGTTGCTGGGCTCCCCACCCCACCTGATGTCATCCAACCCTCCCTTCTCTGTTTTGCAGAGGACGCTTAGGCCCAGAGAGGGCTGGTGACCTGCCCGAGGTCACACAGCAAACTGGAAGCTGAGCCAGGACTCATCACAAAGTCTTTGGACTCCAAGTCCAAGCCTCATTCCCTTTCCCAGAAAGTTGGCTGCCTGGGGGCTTACCCTGGGGAGTTGGAGAGACCCAGACTTAGGAAAGACAGTAGGGAGTTATGTCTGTTTAAAAACTTAATGTTGACTGAAGTGCTTTTTTTTTTTTTTTTTTTTTTTTTTTAACAGAAAGAACCCTTCCCAGCCCCTGCCATGAGCCTGGACTTGCTCTGCTGGCAGTGGAAGGAATGTGGCTCTGGCCGCCACAGCTGCTGGTGGCCAGCTGCGGCTTCAGCTCCTGCTGCTCCCACCCCAGTAGGCAAAGGGACAAAGGCCTCTTCTTAGGCTTGTCCCTTTGGATCAGTGGGGGCAGAGAATCCACAGAGAATCCACCAGGAGACTTGGCCACTGACCAGCTAATAACTTAGCTGTTCCCCTCTGGACCTCAGTACCCTTTCTGGAAAATGGGGACAGAGTATTGCCTGACATTTCTTGGCATTGTCTTCCAAAGGGAGGAAGTTGCAGAAGTGCACTCCTCCCTGCACCTCCTTCTGCCTGAGGGTAGAGGGTCTGCCTACTTAGAGACCCCTCTGCCTCAAATTCCCCTCCCTACCTCATGCTATACCTAGTTGGCCCCTACTAGCTTAGCTCAGCTCAGCTCAGCTCAGCAGGACCATCCCCTACTCTGGGGAGCCTGCCCTCACCTCAAGACTGCTCCTGCAGGGTATTTATCACTATTGTGATGAAGTAATTAACTGTATCATCGGCTCTGTCTCATCACTAAAATGTGAACCCTATAATAATAATAATAGCTGACACTGACCAAATGTTTCTCCAGTGCCATAGACTTTGCATGTATCAACTAACCTGCTTAATCCTTTTGGCAGGTCCTGTTAGACCCCCATCCTACAGATGAGGAAACTGAGACAACGAGAGGTTCAATAACTCACTTGAGGTCAAAGCAAGTTGGGGGCTGATTCAGAACTTAGTACAAAGAAGTTGCAGAACCAGGATTCAGATCCAGACCCCAAGCTGTAACCGTTACGCCACTAATAAGTCAGGTTAGCTTGTTCCCTGCCTCTTCCCAGTGCCCAGAACACCTCGTGTACAGTAGGTGTTCCACTTACACTGGGTGAATGAGCGCACAGACAGGTGATGAATACACACGAATATCTGGAGAAGAATAAAGCACCTTCCAGGAGTGAGTTTTGTGGGAGTGCCATACAGGGAGTGGAGCCGTGGGGAGGGCCGGGGACGCCCGATATGCAGTAGTTCCCCCTTATCTGCCTTTTCACTTTCTGCAGTTCCAGTTACTGGCAGTCAACCCTGAGGTCTTAAAATATTAAATAGAAATTTCCAGAAATAAACACAAGTTTTCAATCATGCCCCACTCTGAGTAGTGTCATGACATCTTTCACTGTCCTGCTCTGTCCCGCCCAGTACAGGTATGTGCATGGTGCATGCTCCCTGCTACCTCCTCGGCCACTTAGTAGCCACTTCCGTTATCAGTTAGATCAACTGTCAGGGTAGCACAGCACTTGTGTTCAGGAAACCCTTATTTTACTCACTAATTGCCCTGAAGCAGAAGAGCAAAGATGCTGGCAATTCGGGCATGCCAAACAGAAGCGATAATGTGTCTCCTTTAAGTGAAAAGGTGAGTGTAACAGTGCAGTAAGATGTTTTGAGAGAGAGACCACATTCACATAACTTTCATTACAGCACATTATTATGATTGTTCTATTTTATTATTGTTGTTCATATCTTACTGTGCCTAATTTATAAGTTAAACTTTATTATAGGAATGTACATATAGGAAGAAACATAGCATGCATAGGTTTCAGCACTAATCTGCGGTTTCAGGCATGGGGGGTCCCTAGACCACATCCCCCGCAGATAAGGAGGGACTACTCTATTGTTAAAGACCAAATTACTGGGCTTCCTGCTGCAGCACGTGGGCCGGAATTCCGGGATCTCATCTTTGACTCCTCCTACTTCATCTGCTAGAGCCAATCCGTGCCCAGGTTCCTCTGGGTTTCTCCTCAGCGCGCCCCTGCTTCTCCACCTCTCTTTCGCTTGGATTCTTGCAGCAACTCCTACACAGGCTTCTCGGTCTCTAATGTCTCCTCCTTCGAAATGGGCCTCTAATAACAGAAAGCTAATTGTGGGTGTCATCCTTCTTTACCCCTTCCCTCACTAATGGACCTTCCGTGGCTCCCCATTGCTCTCTGGATAAAGCCCACACCAAGCCCATCAAGGCTTTCACCACCCAGCCACTACTTCCAGCCTTCCAGCCTCAACTCCTGCCCCTCTCCTCCACATGTCCTTTGCCTAAGCCACTGTGTGTAGTAGAAGTTAAGAGCATAGAAGCACACAGACCTCGGTTCAAGTCTTGGTTTCACCACTTACGAATTAATTCCTTTCTCTAAGTCTCAGTAACTGCATCTGGAAAATGGGCGCAATTGTAATACCTAGAGTCACTGGAGGGATAAAATGAATACATAAGGTGCTGAGCACAGTAACTGAGACTCTCAAGAGTAACTATAACTCTTATACTTTCCTCTGCCATAAACAGCACTTACTACTGTCAGTCTTACTTATTCTTTATGACCCAGTTCAACTGTCACTTCTTGGAAGAAATTTTCCTTGATATTACACTCTGTTCCCCAAGTGAAATCAGCCTCACTTTCTGTACTCACTTGCACTTTGCACCTTTATAAAGCACTTGCAATGTTGGTGCGCTCTCTTTCCACTACGCCCCCAAGAGTTAGTTCCCTGAGAGCAGGAACACAAATGTCCTTCTGAATTCTAGCCAGAGCCTGGCATGCAGCAGGCACTCAATAAATGAAATGAATTGAGTTACCACTTTTCAGTGCCTTTCTCGAGTACCTTGCGGGGAGGAGAGCTGAGTGATGAGATAGCTGGGACTCTGTTGGAACCTGGTTGCTCGAGTCCCACTCCAGCTCTGGTTTGGGTTTTGTTGGCAGGTGTGGGAGTGGGAGTGGGAGTGGGAGTGGGAAACTCCTCACCTCTGGGCTCTTTCTTCCTGGCAGGGACTCTTCCGTTCTCCAAGGAGAGAGAGAAAGGGGAGAGGAGGTCCAGGAGCTGAGCAGAGGTGAAGGTGGGGCTACAGCAGGAACTGGGGTGTGGATGGGAGCTGGCAGACTCCACTTCCTCTAAGCCCAGGGCTGGGCCTGGCAGAACAGGGCCTCACAGCCCAAGTCCCCACCTGCAATGCGCCACCTCATCCGAGCACCTGGGCTAAGTGACTTTTCAAGTTGTAAAACTACATCTTGATTTGCAAGGAAGCAGAATCCAAGCCTGGCCTTGTCCTGTTGCTGAGCAAAGAGAAATAAAAGGAGTGTTTCCTTTTATTCTTTCTGTGTAGGCAACACCTTGCAATCCTGAAGTATTATCAAAGAAGGGAATACTCTAATAAGTTATCATGTATTCACATTGCTCTCAAGCAATTGTGACTTTGACATGCTAAACTAAGTCTTCACTATTACTTTTCTTTTTTAAAATTTTTATTTATTTATTTTTAGAGAGAGGGGAAGGCAGGGAGAAAGAGAAGGAGAGAAACACCAGTGTATGGTTGCCTCTCACACAACCCCTACTGGGGACGAGGTCGACAACCCAGGCATGAGCTGTGACTGGGAATCAAACCGGTGACCCTTTGGTTTGCAGGCCAGCACTCAACCTGCTGAGGTACACCAGCCAGGGCCCTATTACTTTTCTGATGAATGTAATAAATGTGCTTTATAGAGTATTTGGAACATCTAAGAAATAGAGACTAGAAAGCGAATAAACAGAAATAAAATCCAAACTTGTAAATAAAATTATTGTTAAAATTTGGCATCTTTTTCCAAATATTTTTTCTTTGCATTCAGAAATGTAACTAATATATTAAAGATATATAGTGTCCTAGAAAAAAAATAAAAGAAGGTAATACTCCATTTCACAAACCTCGATTTAGGTCACAATATCCTCAACTGTTGAAGTTCAAGTTGCTTCCGTTGCTGCTCCTGCCACACCTTCCACTTAAAACCCTTCTCTGACCACCTAATACCATCAAGATAAAGCCCTAACTTCTAACCCAACCCATGAAGCCTTGTGTGATCTGGCCCCTCGGCCCCGTGCCTCACGGACTTTCTCTGGCTTTGCTCTCCCCCTGCCTTCCCTTCACTTTTCGCATTTTCTCAGTTCTTCCAACACACCTTGCCCCTTCTTTCCTCTGGGCCTTCACACATACTCCTTTCTCTGGCTTGAATGCGTTTCACCATCCCCTGATACTTTAGTTTTATGTTTAGTGATATTTTTTTCTTATTTAAATTTATTTTTAGAGAGGGGGCAGACAGGGAGAAAGAGAGGGAGAGAAATACAGATTCAAGAGAGAGACATTGGCTGGTTGCCTCTCACATACACCCTGACTGGGAATTGAACCGGCAACCTTTCACCCTGTTTGCTCCAACCAACTGAGCCATACCAGCCATGGCAATTGGTATTTTTTTCTTTATTTTTTAATTTTTAACTCTCTTTTAAATTATTTATTTATTTTTAGGGAGAGGGGAAGGGAGGGAGAGAGAGAAACATCAATGTGTTAGAGATACAGCAATCAGTTGCCTCTCACACACCCCCCCAACTGGGGACCTGGCCTGCAATCCAGGCATGTGCCCTGACTGGGAATTGAACCAGTGACATTTTGCTTCTTAGGTCAGCACTCAATCCATTGAACCACACCAGCCAGGGCTGTTTAAAGCTTTTAATATATATATATTTATTTATTTAAGAGAGAGAGGAATGGAGAGAGAAAATTGAGTTGTTGCCCACTTATTATATGTATTCTTCAGTTGATTCTTGTATGTGCCCTTCACCGGAAATCGAACCCACAACTTTGGTGTATCAGGAGAATGTTCCAACCAACTGTACTACCCAGCCAGGGCTGTTTAGTGCTTTTGATGCCTAAGAAATCTTTGCCTATCCCAATGTCATAGAGCTATTTCTGTATATTTTCTTCTAGAGGCTTTATAATGTCAGTTTTCATATTTAGGTCCATGATTCATCTTAATTTTTGTGTGGTGTGAGGTAGGGATTGAGAATTATTCCCATTCTGCGAATCCCTGCTCATTCTTTACCATTTACACCTCACCTCATCCAAGAGCCTTCCTCCACTACTCATGCACTGGGTCAGATCCTCCCATTCCACACCCATAGCGCCCTCTGCTTCGTAGCACTTGTCACATTTGTAATTAAATAATTATTTGTGTAATTAGTTGTTTAACATTTTATCTCCTCGAGGATACTGTAACTCTGTGAGCTCAATGCTTCTGACTGCCTTTTAAAGAAACTTATTACTGAAATAAACATTCAGGAATGTATACACATCAAAATATTGGGCTGGCCAAAAAGTTTGTTTGTTTTTTTCCTTAAGATGGCTCCAATAGTGCTTAGCTGTCTTTAACTTCATTTGAAACAATTTTGTTAGATTGTGCTGTGACAGCTCTCGTATCAGCATGCATTTACAAAAACTGATTGAAATTGGCAAATTTTTGTGCAGCTATTTTCACAGAAGAAAATACGCAACATTTTCGGCATACTATGCTTTATTATTTCAAGAAAGGTAAAAATGCAACTAAAAACACAAAGGTTTTTGCAGTGTATGGAGAAGGTGCTGTGACTGATCAAACATGTCAAAAGTGGTTCATGAAGTTTTGTGCCAGAGATTTCTCACTGGACGATGCTCCATGGTCGGGTAGACCAATTGAAGTTGATAGTGATCAAATCGAGACATTAATTGAGAACAATCAACATTCTACCACATGGGACATACTCAAAATAGCCAAATCAATAAAGTTATTGTGAAAATGAAAAATGTGTCTTTTATTTCGTGGAAATAACTAAATGGACTTTTTGGCCAACCCAATATATAGCTTGGTGAATTTTCACAAACTGCACACACTCTGTAATGGTATCCATATTAAGACATAGAACATTCTGACACTGAACATTTCCTATATCCAGAAGCCCCCTTATGTCCCTTCTAGCTAGAACTGTTCTTTTTTTTTTTAACCCTTATATTTTCAGCACCCAGCACAGGCATTATTAGGCTTTCCAAAAAGAAATCTTTGTTGAATGAATGAATGAGTTGGTGATGCTTAATTCTTCTTCAAAGAACGTGATGTGGAATCCAATATCTCTAGCTCCTGTTCCATGTGATCTTGAAGAGATTCCTCCTGCTTTCTGGGTCTCGGTTTGCTTATTTATGAAATGGGGATGGATGGAGGCAGGTTGGACTAATAATCCCCTTGCAGATTTTCCAGATAGGCCATTTGGGGCAGAATTAACCCCCGAGTTCTGACAGTACATTGTCAGGAACTCTTTTGATCGCCTGCCTGATAAAGAGGACCTGGGAGGATTAGAAACTGATCCATGGAGAGCATCAGAAGCCGGGGCCTGATAGTCAGAAGACCTGGGTTTGAGTCTTAGCCTGACCTCTGGGTGACCTTGAACAAATCCCGTCCCTTCCCTGGGCTCCCTGGGTCTCTTCACTTAAAAAGAGGCATAGATTGACCTCGAGCATTTGAAGAACAGGGATGCCGGCTCCAGGCCTCTGAGCACCAAGGTTCAGTTCCTGGAGCACAGGCAACCGTGGCTCTGGGCTCCTCCCTGCCAGGCACTGTGAGGGGAGAGGGAAGCACACTATGTGATAACCGCCCTCGGGAGGGGAATTCAGTCTGGCCAGGGGGACCCAATGTTCAGCCAGGAACCAAATGGAAAATGGGCTGATGGTCCAAGTGATTCTCTGTGTGTGGGGCTGAAGGGAGAGGAGCTGGAGTGTTCCAAATAGGGGTAGGAGACCTGGGGTGGGGGTGGGGAAGACAGAAATGGCTTCCTGGGGGAGAAGTCTTTGAAAATTGGCAGGGCAGCCTAGGGGCGCTTCCCAGAGATGGGAGGAGGCAGGAAGGAGGAAATTGGGTCCAGGTGACCACAGAGCAGCAACTTGGCCAGGGAGTAGGAGAGGCGGGGCTGGTGGGAGCTTGGTCAGCAGCCCCACAGCTGGGCCTTCAGGGAGAGGGGGGCTGCTGTCTCTGCTTCAGCCTGGGAAAGCGCCATCTTCTCAGGCCACAGGCTGGGAAGGAAGGCATAGTTGCAAGCTCAGGCTGAGAGGCCTCTCTCTGAGCAGCTCCAGGGCCCCGCCTGGCTATCCTGCGGCTGCAGAGGGTAAGGAGCAGAGTCGAACTCTAGTGCCCCAGCTCCTTCTACGTGGCCCTTCCTCGGCTTAGATCACATTTCTGCCTCTTCCTGGCTTTACAACCAGGGGGCACTCAGAGCCCCCTTACTGATTCCCATTCCTTAGATTGAGGCGGCGTGATTACTAGTCAAATTAAGGAACTAGGTTATGACTATGATAATGGTAACACACAGTAAACACTATAGTTAAAAGCTTGACTGCCGAGGTTCAACTCTCAGATCTGACATGAGCAGTGTGAGTTTAAGCAAGTTCCTTAACCCTCTGTGCCCCAGTTTCCTCATCTGAAAAGTGGGGTGATAATGCTTGCATCATGGGGTTGTGAGAATGAGATGAGATAACAGACGTAAGGCATGTGGCTATGAAGCACTGGCACTTCAGAGGCCAGAAAAGGAACGAGTCTGGAGTTTGGAGTCACTCCTCTAGTCTA
Source organism: Tonatia bakeri (assembly GCA_004024845.1). NCBI lineage: Eukaryota > Metazoa > Chordata > Mammalia > Chiroptera > Phyllostomidae > Tonatia > Tonatia bakeri. The sequence continues at coordinate 41,545 of PVIA01009080.1, read as the reverse complement.
GGCCTCAGTTCTTCATCTCTAAAATACTGCTCATAATTCCTGCCTTCTGGGGCATTTGTGAAGATTAGTGAGGGCAAGTGGGTCCCGAATAAGAGTACATCAGAGGCCCTTCCCCTCTCCTATCCTCTCCCTGTTGCCCCACCATCCGCATGTTCGAGCTCTAGTCACCCACCAACAGAACAGAGCTGCCCCTTGGCCAGCTGTCAGGCCTAGGAATCCACGCTGATAGTCGGGTCTGGATTAGGCCATGGCTTATTCAGGCCCCGAAAGCTGGTCCCTTGAAAGGGACTCTAGGACCTGAGTACACAGACGTGGTCTAGAAGGGAGAGGAGGTGGGTATTAGGTCAGCATGACCTCCTGGCTTCTCTGGCTCCTCACTTTACAAACAAGGGCCCAACGGAGCTGGGCTAGAGCAGGCCCTCTGAAATGTAGGGGCTCCTGCCTCCCTGGTTGCCTGGGCCTCGGGGCCAAACTAAGAATGAATGGCAAAGTCTGGCACAGCACATAGCAGACACTTGGGAGGGAGTAAGAATGGCTGCCACCCATTATCTTCACCACAACTCTGAAAAGCACATACTATTGAGCCAATTTAAAAGATGAAGAAACTGAGACTCAGAGAGGTAAAGTCGCTTGGGGTCACACAGCTATATCTAAGGGCACAGCTGAGACTTGAAGCTGGATCTGATTCTGAAGGGGCTGCTAGCCAAGGGGTGGGAATCTCAAGGTCACCAGCAGGCTCTTGCTGGGGCTGGGCCGGGAGCCAGGTGCTGGACTGGGCTGCTGTCTATCCCAGGACGATGGCCAGAGCCACGCAAGGTAGAAGGTTTTAATTTACCCTCGGAGACTTGTCTGTGAGCCCATCCATCTCACGACCCTCTAGCTGAAGTCGTTTATTCATCTCGCACGCATTTGCACACCCCTCCAGTGTGTGGAGCTCTCTGCCGGGCCTTGGAGACCCTGGATGAGTCAGACTTACCGCCTTTGGAAACTGGGCCAGTCACACTTCACCTTTCTGAGCCTCAGTTTCACATGGGTAAAACAGGGATGATGATACTTTCTTACAAGGTAGCCACGAGGATTAAATAGCATGAGCATAAAATTCTTCTATAAAGTCTAGCACATAGGAAGGAAGAAGCATTCCATGAATATTAGCTATCTGTAGTTAAGTGTAATGGGTGCATAGAGGAAAAACAGATTTTTCTTAGGGAGCAGGCGTCAGGTCCTTCTTAGAGAAGGGGACGTCTGTGTGGGACCCTGGGGAGTGAAGAATTCACCTGGAGAAGTGTGGGAAGACCTTCCAGGAGGAATGTGGGAGGATATGACCTGTCTGGGTGTGGCTGAGCAGAGTCAGCTGGGAGGAGTGATAGGAAATGAGGCTGGAAAGGCAGTTTCAAGGACCTCAAGTGGCTGGCTGCCGAGTTTAGACTTTAAAGGACTGGGGACAGAGCAGGACTTTAAGAGCTGGGCAGGGACAGGATTATGCCTATTTTAGAAAGATGATTCTAACTGGAGCGTGGAGAGTGAACCGGAAGGGGAGAGACTGGATGTCGGGGAGTAGATCTGAGCATGCTCCCTGTGAGTTCAAGTCCCTCAGTGGCTCCCCACCAGCCTGTAGGTCAGGCTCTGACCTCTTACATCCTGTCCTGTCCTGCCTGCCCACAGGCCCTTTCCTCTACACGGGACATCTTTGCCCTTCCTTTGTCCAGCCACTTCCTTGTCCTCCTTCAGGCCTCAGTTCACCACACTTCCTCCTGGAAGCTTCTCTAGGCACCCCAGAGTAGGGGCACATAGATCAGGACCTCCTCCTCCTCCTTGGGACTTGTGGACTTGCTCATCTCCCTGACTGGACTCTGCCCAGGGCAGGGATGGTGTGGTCCTGCTCACTGCTGGGTCCACAAGTCCCAGCAGAGTGCCCGACACGCAGGGGGCACTCAGCCTATGACCAGATGAGGGAATGAGGCAGTGTGTGAAACCTGTTAAGGGCAGGTGTGACAGTTGGAGTGAAAATACAGGGTCTGCAGAGGTAATGAGGGGAGAGAAGACGGTGAGAGGACTGGCAGGACCAGGACTGACGAGAGGTGAGCACAGCGGGAAGAGAAAGGGTTGGCTGCCACTCAGAGGTTTCTCCCTTGGCTAAGCCCTGATACCTCGAACCAAGCTAGGAAATGCGGGTGGGGGTGGAGGTCGGGCAGGAGCAGCAGGCCAGGGCTGGAGCCTGAGGCCTCCCGCGGCGCAGGCTGTTGCCTGGAATGCTCTTCCCCTCTCTCTCCCCACAAATGGGTCCCCATCAATATCTGTGACTCTGTCAAAATGTGGCCTCCTCAGAGAAGCCACACAGACCACCCTCAGGAGGCTGGCCCCCTACAAATTATTCTCTACCGACATACCCTTTCCACTTCCTTCCCAGCCTTCCTTGCTATTGTAATCGTGTATCTGTTGATTTGTATTTTTACTGATTGTATATCTTCCTCACTAGATTGGATGTTCCTCAAGGCAGGGATCTTGCTTGGTTTATTGACCGTGTCTACCTGTTGTACGAATGAGTGAACGGATAAAGGAAGAAAGGATTCGGATGCCAGGATAAGGAATTTGACTCTTAGCCTCTAGGGAATGGGGAGCCATGGAAAGTTCTCAGGGAAGGCAGTGTCAGGACTCAGCTTGTGTTTTAGAAAGCTCACCCTGAGGGCTGTGCAGAAGATGGATTAGGAGGGAAGGCAGGAGGAATTGAGGAGCCACAGGGGGAGACAAAGACAGAGCACCTGGGGCTGGGCTTGGGAGCACCCCCCCCACAACCCCCCCACCCCCGCCTATGGGAGCCCAGGAGCCCAGGGCTCCCTCCCTGTCCTTCCCCCACCCCCGCTCAGGCCTGTTGTCTCTGAGCCCAGAGGCTGGCGGTGGGAAGAGCAGGGCTGGCAAAGCTGACACTCACTAATCACGGCCCTCACCCCGGAGCCTCACCGACTGTCTGGTCTCCATGGAGACACGGCAACCTCCGGCCACTTGTTAATGGCAGCTCAACAAGGCTGCAGCAACTGGGACGGGCCTGACCAGAGTGCCCCAGCCCTGCACCACCTGTCCCCAGCCTGAGCCTTTGCAGCAAAGCCCAGGGGGAGCCTGAGTTGGGGGACAGGACCAGAGGCCCGGTGACTGGAAAGCTCCCCCAAACCCCTCTGCAGCCCCGCCTCCCTTGGCACTGCCAAGCAATCAGAGGGCAGAGACAGCCTCTGCTCTAGCTGACTCCTCCGCAGTGCTGCTGGGAAGCTGAGCTCATGCAGGTCACCCAGGCAGGGTCAAAGGGCTGGAGGGGGATGGTGAGGAGAGTGCGCGTGAGGGACCTGCCTGCATCCCACACACAAGAGGAATGGAGGGGAGGGCGCTTCGCCTGCTCTGACAACCCTCTGCTCTGCTTGCCCGAGGCAGGGACCCGATTGAGAACCATCTGTCCAGAACCTCTTCCCTAGTTTGCTGTCACTACATCTGAAATCTGAAATGCCACCATTAGCAATTCACTCCTCCAGGAGGCATCGTGGCATAGCACAAAAAACACGTGCTCTGCAGTCGGGCAGGCCTGGGTGGAAGGCCTGGCCCTGGTTCTCCCCCCTGAGTACTGATCTCTGTAGAAGGGATAGCGGCACCTGCACAGACGCACGTTCAGGCACGCACACTGCACTGCGCTTACTCTAACTTACCCTGGGAGCTTGAGCTCAACACCTGTGACTCCTCCTCCTGGAGGCCTTCTTCACCCCCACAGGTGAGCTGGGTGCCTCTCCCGTACTTCCCAGGACTGACCCCACAGCATTCACCTGCTGATCTGTCTCTCCCATGTTTGTCCTCCCCACAGACGGCCCTGCAGGGTGGGGCAGAGCCAGCTCAGGGAGAGGGAGAGGTAAAGGTTTATGGAATGAGCAAAGGAGATGCCTAGGGCAAGAGCCTCGCTCTGCCTTTTGTCCTCTTTCCTCCTCAGGGGGTGCTGAGCCCCTAGAGCACTGCTTGAGGGTCTCTCTTGCTTTCTCTCCATCATACATTTGTCTATCTGTCTGTCTGTGCATCCTGCAAACTCTCCCAGAGTGGGAGCTCAGAGAGGGCTTAGATGCAACCTCAGCCTATAGGGGAGGCCTGGGCCAGATTCCCTGTTCCAAACACCTGAGACACACCCATGGCCGGCCAGGGCCAGCGGGGGACCTCGGTCCAGCTATCCCCCCCACTGTGTTTCTCCTTGGTCCCTCCCTAGGCAACTATCCAAGTTGAAAGGTCCCTTGAAAATGGTTTAGTCCAATCCACTATAGCCAGATGAAGAAACCAAGGCCCAGAGAGGACTGTGGCTTGCCCAGGATCCCATAGCAGCTCTGTTTTGAGTTGACAATGTACCAATTATGTGGGCCTGCTTGGGAGGTGGCTTTTGGCTCTCTTGGCCCTGCTGACAGCTGCGTTCCCAGTGGCAGCTGGAATGCTGGTGGGAGGCCTGTCTGGCCTTTGCACCCTGACTTGCCAGGGCAGAACCAGGTGGCTCGGGTGGGGCCCAGGGCTGCAGGGTAGGGGGGTCTCAGAGGGGCAGTCAGGAGGCGTGGGATGACTGGAAGATAGGGAGACAGCATTGATTTTAGAGATTAAATCAGAAGTCCTGAGTTCCTGTCCCAGCTCTACTATGCACTTGCTGGGTAACATTGGGTGTATCACTGATCTTTCTGAACCTCAGTTTTCTTATCTGTAAAATGGTGCTAGCTTTGTAAAATGAAAACATTTTGTCAACAGCAACAGCTTACAGAGATGAGGAGTTTTTACTGCTGGACGGAAAGGCTGAGTCTCTGAGAGGGGAAGGGACTAGTCCCAGGCAACAGAGTGAACCCACGTCTCCTTCCTATGAGTTCTTTGCTCTAAATTGATAAGAGCTTTGGAGGCTGGAAGAAGTGTCCAGCTCCAGACTGTTCGTTTGCTGAAGGAGGAAATAGGGCCAGAGAGTAGGAGCAAGCGGCCCAAGGTCACCCAGTGAGTCTGGGACCAATGTGGGCCCAGAGCCCAGGCTGGGCACGAGGTCCCCCTGCCCAGCTGCCTTGCTTGTTCATCCAGCCCCCTTGGTTTTGTCTCCCCCAGTGAGTGGGCGCTGAATGGGCCCAACTTCCTTCCTGCTGTCCTGCCCGCCGTCTGCCACGTTGGCAGCCGCCCGCAGCCTTCTCGCCCCTGCTGCTGCTGCTGCTGATGCGGCATCAGCCGAGACCAACCCGCGGAGAGTTTGCCCAGAAAAGCCAGGGCTGCTGGAGCAGGGGCTGGGTTGGCTGACTCTGCCAGATGGGAGGGAGTGGAGTGAGCCAGCGGGCAGAGGGAGGGAACAAGGGCTGAGCCAGTCCCTCACCTTTCCAGCCCTCCCCACTGAGGGAGGCAGAAGGCTGGGGTCAGGAGCCTGCAGCTTGAGTGAGGCTGTGTGTGAGGCTGGGTCTGTTTGTGTGAGCCAGCACTCTTAAGTGTGCAGGGAGGAGCATGTCACGGCAATTTGAGAGTCTGTGGTTGCCTCAGTGTGCAAAGGTGATGCTGTGTGTGTGAATTTGTGCTGGTTTGTGCACACACAGGGGGCCACTGCGTGTTTGTGTATGCACAGGGAAAGCTGTGTGTGTCCCAGTTTTGAACACATGCCGGTTTGTGCACATGGAAGACGACTGTTAGTGACAAGGAATCCAATCTGTATGCGCACAAAAGGGTCAGCTTCTATGTTTGAGTTTGTGTGCTCAGCTCACGTCTGGATGTGTCGGGGCCCCTGTGGATTCGTCATTGTGTACAGGAGGGGAAGGATGTAACCGTGAACTTGGGCTCACCTGTGTGTGTGTCCAAGGGACAGTGATTCTGTGTGCACAGGGAAAGACTGCATGCAGCTGTACTTTTAGGCATGTCTCTGTGCCCAGAAGACACTGTGTAACTGTGTGGGCTAGTGCACATGTCCAGGGCGTGGGCACAGGCACGCAGCGTCTTTGTACCCAGCAGACCTGGTGTTTCTCTGGCGACGCAGGGGGTCACCCTGTGTGGCCACTTGTGTGTGCTTGGCTATGTGCACAAGAGAACAGACGACACGGTGTTGCATCCCTGTGATGCACCCGCACAGGGCGGTGGTGGAAGTGGTGGTGGCGGCGGCTGTGCTGTGCAGGGAGGCAATATGTTGCGGGTTTGCACTTGTTTCTCTGCATGGCAAAGCCTGAGTGTGACAGTGTTTGTGCGTGTCTGTGAGCACTGCGTGCTGGAAACTGCGTGCTTCTGAGTCTGTGGGAAGCTGAGGGTAAGAAGCGGGGAGTATACGGTTGTGTCTGTACTTGTCTGTGAGCTGGGGTCAGATGCGCTCCATGCGCTGCCTCCTGTGTGCACAGGTGGCCGCTGTGTCCAACGGTGTCTTTGTGTGGTTCGGGTCATCTGAATGTGCACAGGAGGAGGACATGGAGGGAGGATTTGAGTGCGTGCCTGTGCAGGCACCTTTAACGTGGCAAGTCTAAGAAATGTAGGCCTTCTTGGCAGCAAATCTGGGCTTGGTTCCACTGGGGGTGTCTGCAGAGAGGGGCTCTTAGAAGGGACGTGCTTGAACGAGACAGGAAGGGAAGGGGGGGCCAGCCCCAGCTTGGGGTTTCCAGGAGGGAAAGCCAGACATTGGAACTTGTCAACGCTACCTCCTTCCCCACCCCCACCTCCTGACTGCTGCCTCCCCTCCTGGAGCCTGAAAGCTGCTGGCAGCTGGACAGACAGAGAGACAGCGCACACACAGACCGCCTCACCGGCCCAGAGCCCGAGTGTGAGCCCCTAAATACACAAGCCTGCACACCAAATGTCCAGAGAGGGCAAAGGACGTGACTGAGCCTTGGGGAGCACATGTGTTTATATGTGTTGGGGGGCAGGGGGGTGTTACTGGCCTCTAGTGCAAGAGCCCAGGCCTAGAAGGGGGAGGAATCTTCAGGAAGGGTATGGGGGAGAGGAGAAAACCTCGGGAAAGGGGACTGTTATTGCTCTAATCAGACTCCCACAGCACTCAGGCCCCTTTGCTGATTATATAACAGCTGCAGTGTCTTTGAGAATTTCTGCCTCAGAAATCACTGACTGCAACTTCCTCTTTGTACAAAAGCAGAAAAGAGGCCCAGAGAGGGGCCGCAACTGGTTTGGGGTAGCACAGCAGAGGCAGGACTGGAACGTAGGGCTGCTTCTCCTAGTTATGTCTGCTGTGCTTGCTGCATGGGCCAGTCAGTCCGATTCTTCTCTTGGTTCATGTAGCCCTTTCTCCCTCCCAGGTCTTCAGGTTATGACAATAACCTCTTGCTTTTTTTCCCCCCCAAGTGACCTGTCTGTTTACTTGTTAGTCCATCTGTTTATCACAAGGGCTCCAGTACTTTCTAGGGCAGAGAACCAGGAAGAGGAGAGTTTGGTGCTGTGCCAAGGTCAACTGGGGAGGTGGGGGTGGGATGAGGAGACAGAGAAATAGAAGGAAAGGGCCCTGACTGATGTGGCTCAGTGGATTGAGTCAAAGGGTCGCTGGTTCGATTCCCAGTCAGGGCACATACCTGGGCTGCGGGCCAGGTCCCCAGTGGGGGGCACACCAGAGGCAAACACACATTGATGCTTCTCTCCCTCTTTCTCTCTCCCTGCCCCTCTGTCTAAACATGTTTAAAAAGAGAGAGAAATAGAAGGAAAGGCCAAGGAAAGAGTGTGGAGGGGAGGAGAGTGAAGGGAGGGGCCTGGGGGAAGGCCTGGGAAGTATAGACTCTCCTTTGTCTCCACCTCCAGCCTGGGCACCAGGGGCACAGTCTGAGCTCAGAGAGAGTCCTGCTTCTTGGGGTCTGAGATAAGGACCTTAGGGTTTCTCGATGGCCTGGACTCAACCCTATAACCCCGAGGGCAGCAGGTTAGAATCTTGAGGACAGCATTCTGGGTGCTTGTGTGGTGTACAGTGACCACACTCACCTAATGAGAAAGGGGGGAGGGGACTGTGGGGGCAAATGGTGAGTGCGACCCTGGGTAAGAACCGACTTAGGGTGTGTGGCCTCTTTAGAGTGTAGGATTTGGGTGTTGGGTGTGTATGTGAAATCGTGAGTGTGCTAGGACTCTGTGTACACATATGTACATGTGACAGATAGGCTTCACTTCCCTGAGGGATGGGGACATATGCAGGAATGTGTGCACATACATGCCTGTGATAGGCAGAGAAACATTTGACCCTGAGAGAATGGTTGTGTGCACATGTGTGTGCAGTACGTGAACCTGGGGCTGTATTTTGTATATGGAGGTTGGTAAACCATATAGCTATGCACTGTGTGTGTGGCTGGATTTATGTGTGTATCACATGTTCAGCATCACGTGTGGAATATACAATTGCATGTGTGCTGCTGTATACGCAGATTACACACATCCATGATGGTTGTTTTTTTTAAGTATTTTGTTTATTTTTATTTTTTAAGTATATTTTTAAGATTTATTTATTTATTTATTTTTACAGAGAGGGAAAGGGCAGGGGAAAGAGAGGGAGAGAAACAACTATATGTGGTTGCCTGTTACATGCCCCATGATGGAGACCTGGCCAGCAACCCAGGCATGTGCCCTGACTGGTAATTGAACCTGTGATCCTTTGGTTCACAGTCCAGCGCTCAATCCACTAAGCCACACCAGCTAGGGCTGTTTATTTATTTTTAGAGAGAGGGGAAGGGAGGGAGAAAGGGAGGGAGAGATACATCAGTGTGTGGTTGCCTCTCGCATGCCCCCTACTGAGGATCTGACCCACAACTCAGGCATGTGCCCTGACTGGGAATCGAACCAGCGACCCTTTGGTTCACAGGCTGGCACTCAGTCCACTGAGCCACACCATCCAGGGCACATCTGTGATGGTTTTGAGGTACATAGTGAATGTCTCTATGAGTCCTGACTGTGGGTTGTATGTGCAGTTGTATTTGTGGGGCAGTGAACATTAGGGAGCTGTTTAAACATGTGGTTGTATATTTTGGGGGATTGGCTTATATGCGTGATTCTTTGTTTGTTTATTTTTTATTTATTGTCAAACCTCCCCCTCCAGAATGTAAACTCTTTAAGGGGTGGAATTTTTGTTTATTTTGCTCACAGTATCTTTAGTGTTTAGAATAGTGCTAACACAGTAGGCACTGAATCACATTTCTGGAGTGAGTGATGAATGAGTGTGTGCTTATGCTTAGCTAGGTGTGGGAAGTGTGATATATATATATATATATATAAGTTCTATGTACATGTATCTTGGTATGTGAATGGATACATTTTGTGTGTCTGGGTGTGTGAGGTTTTAGGCATAAGTGGCATGTGAACCAAGGGTGTGTACAGGTGTGTGCGAATCTAGGTGTGAGACTGTGGACCTGAAGCCGTGCCACTGTGTGGGCATTGGGAGTGTTGGGGATGTGGCTGTGTGCGTGCACAGTTGTGCGTGCACGTGCAATGTGCATGGGGGCGGGAAAGCGCTGTCGGCTTCTCCCAGCCTTCAGCACTCACTCAGCTTCACCCCAGGTCGCCTGCTGCGAAATGTCAGTGGCAGAGAAGCTAAAAATATCCCTCTCCTCCTCCTGCTCACTGCTTGGGCTGATGGGGCTGTGGGGCCCCAGCAGGCCCCTTGGGCCCTGGTGGGAGGAGGAACTGCTGGATGAGGGGCACGGTGTGGGGTAAAGAGAAGGAGGCCCTTCTCAGCACACTCCCTCCCCCTTTCCTTTCGGGCTACAAAGCCAGGCCACAGGCCCACCTCTGTCAGGAAGCCCTCAAGCTGCCCCCAGGAGCTGCCACATGCTAGTGTATGCATGTGTGTCTGTCTTCAGCGAGCTGTGCTGCCAGGGAGGGAGATATGGCTTCCACCAGCCTGGGGCTTGTCTGGGCAATGCCTCTTCTGCCAGTCCAGGGACTCTGGAGGACAGAGCCTCAGAGAGGGGGCTCTTGGGGATGGGCTGTATCTTTCTCCTCAGTCTGGCGACTCCCAGAAAAAGAGTGGGTACTATTGCCTCCTTGGAACTGAGGGCCAAGGGTACAGCCCAGGCTGTAGGGGGCTCATCTGGCGCTGGTCCTGGGGCCACTAGAGCTCTCTGACCCCGAGGCACATCTGCTGTAGCTCGGAGCTTGTGGGCAGGGAGGAGTTGCAGCTCTGCCCACACCCTAGGCCGGCATGTGTTTGTTACGGGTATGTGTGTGGGTGCGGTGGGACGTGTCAGGGCCCGTGGTCTTTCAGGGACCTCCTCACATGCTGGGCTCCTGGGCGTGTCTCTTCCTATGTCAGTGGTGTCAGCCACTGCCTGCCTTGAGCATTATGGGCAATCAATGAAAGTTTGGGGAGTTGTGTGTTTTTCTGCGTGCGTGTGGTGACTGCGTGTCAGTCTGAGTTTCTCCCTTTCATCATGCAGACCTGCAAACTAGCTGGAATGAGCTGTGTTCGTGTGAGAGCTGCTGGCACTAACACGAGGGTGTTTCTGTGTTAGTGTGTTTGAGTGTGTGCCTCTATCAGGCGATCAGTGCCTGTGTGTCCTCTGTATCCAGAGGTTTGAGGGTGTGTCTGTGCTGGGGTTCAGTCACTTGATTACTGTATTTGTGAGTTGGCCTGAGCATCATTTCACATCGACGGGCATCTCCGTGCCTGCGCGTGTGCCCGAGTCAGTTTGATTTCTGTGGGTCTGTATGTCCATGAGCCCCTGTGAATGTTGGCTCTGTCTGTGTGGGCAGAAATCTGTGCACAAGCTGGGCATCCCCTCCCCCCGTCCTTGCTTAGTCTCCCGCCATTGCAGTGATCAAGGCCTCAGGTTGTGTCTCTGTGTGTGTGCACATCAACTTTCTCCAGCACTAAAGCCTCCAGCTCGGAAAGTCGCCCTCCCACGCTCTGCTATCAGACTTGAGGTGGGAGCTGAAGCAGAGGGCAGGCAGGCACGGAGCCCACCACAGCTGGGTCCAGGGCCAGGCTGCCACCAGGGCCCTGCCTCAGCTTTCCTCCAAGCAAGCGTTAAGCCAGATCCTCAGTTACATGTAAACACCAGCTGTGTCAAGAAGGCGCAGCTTCTTCTAGGTCAACAGACAGCTGTGGGGTTGCTAGGCAACTGCCTGGCTCCCCCCATAAGGGCCCCCTCCCACTGTCTCTACCTGCAAACCCTCTGCTGGTTACCCCCACACCAGGGTACTGCTACTCCCCTCCATGCCAGTAAAAACAGTGGGGCTGAGGGGGTGGGCAGTCAAGGCTGCGGTGAAAGTGGGGCTCTGGGACTAGGGTCAAGGTATGGGGAGGTGTTAACCCTTCCGATGCTACTGTCCCCCTCCCCTTAGTCCTCAGTGCACTTCTCACCTCCACCCCACCAGACTAGAGCAGAACTGAAGTGATGGTAGCTGATGCCTCCTCCCCTGTACTGGAGAGATGCTAGAAGCAGCTGGAGAGAGAGGGATGTGGAGGGGACAGAGGGATGTGGGTAGTATTAGCCACTGGTCAAGTCCTCTGTCCCTCTCCAGCCTAGCCCAGGGAAGACAGCCTGGAGGGCCCACTGGCAACAAAAGTGTTAAGTTTCCCTTTTATTTCCCCCCTCCCAGGATAGCCACCCCCATTTACAAAGCAGCACCTGTGCCCTCAGCTGCTGTGCCCTGTTGATGCCCGTGTCTAGGTTGGGCAGCCCTGCAGTGCCCCAGGCTCTCAACCCAGCCGGGCCTGAGCCTTCTCTGTGGACAGCCAGGGAGGCGAGGGTTCTGCAGCACTGCAGGCCTCCTGACCACCCCCAGGCCTCGGGCAACGGGCTCAGGCCCTCTGAGTAGGGTGTATGAGACCAGCTGCCCGGCCGGGGTGACTTCGGAGTTGCTGGAGGAAGCAGGGGGAGGAGGCAGTCAGGTGGTAGGGGGGCTGCGCCCCTGACCGCTCCATTAGTATGCGGCCTCGCTCCACGCGCCATGGCAACCGCTCCCCCGCGCCTCGCAGCAGGGCCGCCCTGGGGCGCAGTGCGCACCTCTCCTCCCACAGGTGGCGACACGCACCGGCGGGCACGCACGCACAGGCGTGCACACTTGGGGCGCCCGCGGGCGCCTGGGGGCGAGCTGGGGGCGTCCGGTGTGCTGGGGCCTCTCTCCCTCTCCATCCCGTGAGGCCTATGGGCGTGTCCCCCAGGTGCTCCAGAGTGAGCCTCTAGGGGCGGGGGTGTACCTGGGGAGGTTCAGCCCGTGCCCAGGTGTGTCCCTTAGTGTGCCTGTCTCTGCTGTCCTTGAGGGTATTTGCCTGTCTGTGCTCATGTTTGTGCCTCTTCATTCCTGAATGTGCAGTTGTCTGCTACCTTTGTGCCTGTATAAGGTGTGTGTGTCTCTGCTTGCATGCCTGTGGCCCTGGGTTTCCTGTGGATGAATGCCCCAGGTGTGTCTGTACCTGGACGAGCATTTCTCAGTGTGTGTGCATGTGCATGATCCCTTGGAATCTGCATGTGACCCTCTGTCAGGCATCCTTGTATGTTTCTGGGCAGAGCTGCATATTGCATTGTGTATCTATCTGTGTGTATGTCCCTGTGGCTCCTCGAGAACCTACCTCTCCCATGTTACTACGCATTCCTGTGAATGCCCTGAGTGTGTGTCCTGGAGTGTGGCTGTGTGTCCAGGGGCTGCTGGCTCTGTGCCCTCCTCAGCTTCACTCCCTGCTGCCTGAGCAAGCTGACACCTGCTCCCGGAGCACTGGGCCCCCTCCCCCCACCTGGCAAGGACAAGGAAGGACACAGAGACAGAAGCAGACATGGAGGCAGAGACAGAGTCTTGGAGGGAATAGAGAGCCAAGTAGGCTGGAGAGCTAGTGACCCAGAGTCATGTGATGAGTCTTATAGTCCAAGACCCAGAAAAGAGACACGAAGATGCCAAGATCAGGACATTAGAGAGGGGAAGACCCAGAGTCACACAGAGACCCAGAGCACCAAGTCCAAAACTGCTGAAACAGACCAGAGAGCAAGATGCGGGTCCCTGGCCTCCTCTGTCTTTCCCTCCCTTCCTCCCTCCCTCCCATGGAGTTTCCAGCCCTAGCTCTGCCTCCTCTTCCTCCACACACCCAGAGCAGAGTTCTCTGGCCCTGCAGGTCTGTGCCCTGGGGCTGGATGGAACTCAGCCTCTTCCTTGCAGCAGCCGGTTGTGTATGTGTGTATGCGTGCGTGTGCCACTGTGTGCGCTGTTCTGGGCTGGTGACTACCTTGCACATAGCGCCCTCCCCTCTGCCCCCTCCCCCACCCCGGCCCCTGCCAAGTTTCCCATATACTCATTCAAACCCAGAAACATGCCCTGGACCTCCCTGGTTCAAACAATTTGCAAGCAGGGCCAGAAGGTCCACCATGTGCGTAGCCACACCAGCAAGTCTCACCTTCCTAAGCTATCCCAGCTGGCCATTCACCCCTCTCATTCTCTGAGGAGATCCAAACCTGGGCTACGCACAGGGGAAGACAGGAGAGGACCAACTGGTCAGTTCCATCAGCCTATACAACCAAAGGCACGGACCCAATCTCTTCTTACTGTTGTATCCCCGCCTGCCTGGGACAGTACCTGGAATCTTGTAAGTGCTTAAGAAATATTTGTTAAATGAATGTGTTCAGTGTCACTCAGAATCCACAGTAATTTACAGCCACTCAGAGTGAAAAACACGAATGCATGCTATAGTGTACACACAAGAAGTCGTCTGATACACACCTGGGATACCTTAAACATAGGTGTGTGTGCACAGGTGCCTGCTTGTGTGCACAATAGCTAGATTAGAGGTCCTCAACTTCGGCTGCACAGAACCACCTGGAGAGCTTTTAAAAATTCTGATGCAAAGGCCCCACCCAGCTCAGTAAAATCAGAATCTCTAGTTTGGGAGCCACTGATCTAGGTGAATGGGCTGGAAATGTAGACACAGGTGTTATTACCAGGGATGGTGTGGAGCAGGTTTTCACTGTAACAGTGCGGAAAGCAGAGTCCTGAACTTTTGTCTGGTGTTTGGGTTTAAGCCCTGGCGTCACTATTTACTGAGTCGTCTTTGTAAATCCTCTCTCTGCACTTGGGTTTTCTGTCTGGAAAATGGGGATAGTATCATCACAATAAAGCCTCGCAGGACTTCTGTGGAGGCAGGAGGACTTTATGTACACTCATGTATGTAAAGTGTTCAGGATAGTATCTGGTACATAGCATTATAATTATTTTCTATTTTTTTTTCAATAATGTAAATGTTTTACAGAATGAAAAAATTTTTGGTGAATTTCATAAGATTTTTTTTTCCTTTAAATTGTTATGAAAAGCAAGGGCTCAGATTCTGGGCCAACCTACTTCTGCCACTTACATGTGATCTTGGACAAGTCTCTGAAGCTGTCTTTTCATTTGTAAATGAGGTGAATCTTTCTCTACCCCCAGGATTTTTTTAATCCTCATCCAAAGGTGTATTTCCATTGCTTTTAGAGAGAACAAGGAAGAGAGGAAGGGAGCAAACCATCCACACGAGAGAGGTGCATTGACCGGCTGCCTCCTGCATGCACCCTGACCAGGATCACAGGTCCCCAGTCCTGGGAATGAACCCGTAACCTAGGTGTGTGCCCTGACCAGGAATCAAACCCTACTGGTTACAGGATGATGCTCCAACCGACTGAGCCACATAGGCCAAGGGTTCAACAATCGTTTTGAGGAATAAACACCTCTGGCAGTATTTAATATGTGGTGGCAAAATCTAGATATCTAGGAACCACGTGGCCTTGGTATCTTCTGGGATCAGGTGTGGGACTGTGGTAAGTACAGATTACATAAGAGTACTACCCATTCCTTCTCTACTCACCTGGCAGGGTTTCTGCTGACCGCCACCCCCACCCACCCACCCACCGTGGCCTCAGGGCCCAAGAGCATATAGAACCTTAAATCTCAAAGGCTGGGCCCTTGGCCCTGATAGATCTCCCAAGTGTGTTCTCCAAAATACACCTTGGCCCTCCTTGCCCCTTACTAAGCCACAGAACCCTGGCCTCCCTGATCCAACATTCTCTCCCGGACCCCTCCTGTCAGGGAGCCCCAGTTCTCCTCACCAAGCCTGCCTACATCTCAGAAGCTGAAAGCCTTTCTCTGGGTTCCCATCTCTCTCCAGGTGCCCCTCTTTATAGTGAATCCCCATCTCCCTTACAAAAAGCCCTGAAGTTAATGAGCCCCCTTGCTGGGCTATAATCTCCCATTTCCTTCAGGGGGTCTCCCCTCCCTACCCTCACCCCAATACCATGACAAGCTACTCTTCACTGGCTTTCTTCTCCATCTCAAGTGGAGCCCTCAGCTCCACCCCTGCCCCTCCCCCACCCTGGCATCCCTCTTTACCCATACTGCCTCACCTGGAGAGCATTCCCAAGTCTCTTCTGCTTCCTCAGCAGCCGCTGAACATTTTCTCCCTGCAGTGCATGAGATTCTTGGGGCTGAAAACAAGCTTCTTGCCCACCCCACCTCCATGGTTCCTGAGGTGCCACCCACTCCCTCCAATCAGCCTCCACCCTGCCCCAGACCTTGCCAAAGCTACCCCCCCACCAGCCACCCGCACCAACACAGTGTCTACTCCAAACAGACCTAACCATGTGTGGCTTCTGCCCCTGCCACCTCTAGCATCTCCAGGCCTCTGACCATTGTTCTTTCCTTCTGCAGGAACAAAAGCCCCCTCCCCAACTTTCATGGGGTCCTACTGCTCCCTGCCCCCATTTCCAGCACCGTACTGGGTTGTCAGCTTGAGAGTTGTGTTGATGCCTTTGCTCTCACCATGCTGGAGGGTGAGAACTGTCTTCATCTGATGCTTGGGGATTTGTGGACGAGCCTTGACATCCAACACAGGCTGCAGTTTTGTTACCTGCCTCTATCTGAATCCTCTAGCCTCCTCTTTCAGACAGGGGTGTCCAAAAGGGGTGGTCTGTCTCCCTCTCAGAGGGAGGGTTCCTTTGACTCTTCCAAGGCCTGGACCTTGCTGGTTGGGTCAGGGAGGGCAGGCTGTGTTGAGCTGACTCTTGGGGTCTCCCTGAGCTTCAGCAGGGAGGGACACAGAGAAACTACACTGGACAGAGTTTTAACATAACAATGGATCTGCAGGAAAAGCTGCTTACTAAAGACCAGGCAGCTCAAGGTGGGTATTATTTGGTCAAGTAGCCAAGAGTTCCCCAAGGTCAGGGAGCGGAAAATAGCGCAGTCATTCCAGGTCCACCAGAAATAGGCACAGGGTTGAGTTGTCTTTGGATTTCCAAAGTTTATGAAAGCTGGGATGAAACCCAGACTCAGCACTTGGGGTCATTCCAGTCCTTGTGGGGAAGGGGGTGTCCTACAAGGGCTGTTGGGCTTAGGATGGAGTATCCCAGATAGGTGTCCCTTAACCAAAGTAGAACTGGAGGACACAGAGGCTGGGGAGACACTACGAACTGAGGGGCTAGACTCAGAGACCCGAGATCTAGAGTGAAAGGAGGTGGTCTAGAGAAGTAGGGGAGACCACAGACTTGACTCCTAACGGGGTTCCTCAGGGAGTAGAAACCAGGACCTGGGGCAGAGCAGTGTTCCTGGAGGCAACCATCCCTGTACTTTGAAAAGAATGGTGGTCCAGGGCTGGGGAGACCTGGGAACTTAGAAAAGGACCCAGAGCAAGGGAAACCCAGGACATGGGATAGAAGAGGGGTCTCAGAGTAGGGGGAGACCCAGGGTCTAAGGCAAAATGAAGAGCTAAGAGGCAGAATCCCTGCACCTGAGACAGAAAGAAGAAATCAGGGACCAGGTGGCCCCTAGGGGGCAGGCTAGGGGCCAGAGGCAGGGGAACCCAGGGCCTGGAGGACTTGGGGTAGGGGGCCCAGGTGTGAAGGTGACTCAGGTCCCAGGCAGAAGGGAAAACTCAGAGGGAAGGAAGGAACACATGTCAGCATTTTAACTCCTCTGGGGACCCAGGGGCTGTGCCAAAACCCTGGTGTGCCCCTTCCATTCCACCCACCCTCACTCACCCCCTTTCACAAGACACAACGTGTGTGTGTGTGTTTTTTTTTTTTTTTTGCTTTTTTTTTCATTTCTTTTTAATACAAACTTGGATCTTTGGGTGTGTCCTGCCAACAGAAAACAACAACAACAACAGAAGAGAAAACCCAAAAGAGTGAAAAATAAGAAAGGAAAAAAAAAAAAGCTCCCGCAAGAGGTTCTTTTCCCTCCCCCCCACCATGCGAATTTGCACACCACGGGACCACAGCAGGTTTACAGAATGCAATATACAATCCACGATTTATAATAAAACAGTATATACAATAAATAGGATATTGTTCATTTTTGTCAAACGACCTGTAGATAAATTTCTCAGTGCATACTTGCCGGGCTCTGGACACCTCGAGGCCCCGCTTGCAACCTCTTGCACACGCTCGCTCTCTCGCTCTCTCTCTCTCTCTTTTTTTTGTCTTTTTCTAAAACTGTGTTTTGTTTTTAAGTTTTGTACATTTTTAAAAAGTATTTACAATTGCTGGTTTTGTGCAGAAAGGGCTCACCTTGGGCTTCTGCGTGGAGGAGATGGGCAGGGAGGGGTGGGGGGAGATGGGGCTGCAGGGGTGCAGGTGGGGTGGGGTGGGAGGCAGAGGGGCAGGCGCTCCTGCCAGAGGACGATGTGGACGCTGGGAGGGGTCTTGGCATTGGTTTTCTGAAAGCTGCAGAGAAACACAAGAGAGAAGAGGCAGACATCAGGGGCAGGCAGACACCGAGTTCTGAGAACAGGGAGGTTGAGAGTGGGACCCCACCCAGTTCCTACCAGGATTCTGGGAAAAGCTAACCCCATTGTTCCTTCTCCCATAAAACTCCAACAGTCCCCCATGAGTCTCTGGCTTTCTCTGAGCTCAGATTTCCTCTGTAAGATCAGTGTTGGTCCGACACCCACCCCGCCAAGAGGTAAAGGATGCGCCTGGCCAGGAGGTGGGGGTCCGGGCTTTGCAATTTGTTAAGAACTTGAACCCAGAGTCAGACACAGCTAAATCCAAAAGCTAGCACCACCATCTAACAGCTCTAGGACCTCTAGCAAGTCAGAGAATCTCTGTGAGCCTCGGTATGCTCATCTGTAAAAAAGGGAGACCAGGACTACCCCAGGTGTTTGTTGGAAGAATTCAGTGGTTTAGGGCAGATTAAGCCTGGTACATAAATGAATAATAAATGATACTAATCACTACTCATTATTTTTGTAGGGCCTGGGCCAGCCAGGCTCTCCAAGCCTGGGTTTCCTCATGTAACAGTCCCTCCAACCTAGGCTGTTCTGCGGAATGATGTCATCCAGAAGATGGGGCCTTAGCGCAGCACAGGTGTGAACTGCAGCTTCAGTTCTTCTAAACCCACCCCTCCTCCCCCAGCCCCCACCAACACCATCCCGTTCCGTAGAGGCGAGGTGAGGAGGGTCTGTCTGAACAGAGGAATAAAGCAACTGCCCAACACAATGCCACCTGTGTTTGGCTGCGCCCGCCTCCTGAAGCTCAGGAGCTCCCAAGTCCCCACTCCCTGGAACCACCAGACACTGGAAGTCTGAAGCACCCCCTTCCCCTGGGACGGAGAATTATGTTTGCAGGGCCCTGGGGACCCCAGTTCCCTATCCAGACCCCAGATTTGCTGGGATGAGCAGGGAGGTGCCCAGAGGGATAAGAATGGGCTTGGGTATAAAAGGCAGAAAACTGTACTTGAACAACAATTAAAATAAAATTAAAAAAGAAAGAAAAAGAAAAAAAGAATGGGCTGGGTCATTCTCAAGTCCTCCAGTCGTTAGCTTGACCCTTTTCAAGAGTTCTGTCCTCTTCTCAGCCCTGAAATTCATGCCTCCCACACCTGGCAAGTGACCATCCCACCGGAATTCAGGGGCGGGGCAGGGGTGCTAAAACCACCTTCTAGGACTCCTCAGCAAGCCAGCCCCCCACCCCCAACCCTGCAGGAACTGGCAGCCACAGAAAGCCTTTCCTCCCTTGGCTCCCCTTCCAAAAGGGCCACATTGAAATTCTGCTCAGCCTCAGCCGCTGTCTGCTGGGGCCGACGACTTTCGTCCTGAGGCTTAGACTTGCCGGTACTCCCCCAAGGCCTGGGGACCCAGGTGGGTTTCCGAAAGGTGGGGACAGCACCCCACCCAGGTGTCTCAGCCCAGGTGGCAGGCGGAGGTGTGAGGGAGAGGATGGGAACTGCATCTCTGTGAAGCTGTCAGGTCTCCTGTGGGTGAGGGGAGGTTGGAACATTAGCCCTAGAGGTCAGAGGTGTGCCCATTAGGGTGACAGCTCTATTGCAACTGGGGTGATTGGTAGAAAAGCAACTCTTGGGGCTGGGGGTGAAGTTGGGGTAGATGTCAGTTCTCCACAGGTAGAGTGATAAACAGGAACAGTTGCAGAGATAAGCAAGGTATTTACTGGGGGCAGGACTATGGGACGTGGGGGGCAGGGACACACACAGGTTCAGCTGGAGGGCTGGAGGCACCTATCTGTAGGACAGTTTTATTACAGTTTAGGAACAGCTGCTAAGCTAAAGAACCTCCTTTTGGGGTGACGGGCATAATGTGTTGGGGAGACAAGTGGGAGACTTATAATGGGCTGCTTCCAACCACTTAGCAAGTGAATTCTACCAAACCCCAGCCTTTCCTGCTCCCCCTAAGGGCCCCAGGGCAGGCTGGGAGCCTCCTCACAAATCCCTGTCACCCCCACCCCCTCTCAGCCCTTAGCCACTGCCAGTGACCCTCTCCAAGCCAGGTCTCCATGGTGATCTCAGCCCAGCAGGCAGCTCCTGCCAGAACCATTCCCATGGTGCCGGTGGCCAGGCAGCAGGGAGGCTTTCTCACCCTCTGCTAAGCCATCCCTGTCTCACCTTCCTCCTCCCACCGCCCTCCCCAGCTTTCATGACTTGGCCAGAATGTGGGGGATGATGGGGGATGGGGAGAGAATCAAATCCAGAGGTTCCTGAGCAGGGGAGAATGGACAGAGCTGTGGCTATGCAGAACCCTGACCTCGCCACGGTCAGTCGGTCACAAAATGGGACTCGGGCTGACATGCCAGGTGGCCCAGGGCTGGGCACTGGAGACAAAGCAGAGAACTGCTAGGCCCTGCCCTTGAGGGGCTCATAGAGCAGAGAAGGAAACAAAGTGGAATCCAGACCAGGAAATTTCAATGCAGGGAGACAAGGACTGTGCCAAGGGGAGCCCTGGGGGCTCGGGGAGCACAGAGGGGCACCTGGCCCAGCCTTGATGGGAGGGGCTGTGGCTCCTCTACCCACCGCTGGGCACAGGGTTCTGCGTGTGCTGGGGTCGAGAACGTGCACTGACTGCACGACAGTGAGGACAGCGAAGACAGTCTAAGTCCAATCAGCGTGTCAGGGTCCAGCTCAGGCCGGGCACACCTCCTGGATGCCTCCTTAGACCACCCTGTTACCATAGCTACCACTGCACTTGTCATCCCCTTCCCTGCTCCTCCAGGGCAGAGACCTGTGTGTGGCACCTCTGTATCCCCAACACCAGCATGCACTTGGGCGCCCCAGGACACCAGCCATTGTTCATAAGACTTAACCTTTTAATGCCTCCATAATGAACGACTGCAGAGTCACAGGCTGCCGAGTCCCTGTGCTCCAGAGGTTTTACCGTCCAGGGTACCAGGGCATTAAATGAGCTCCGCCTGTCAGTGGGGCTGGCGCTGGGGGGCACGGAGGGATAGCTGCGCGGGACTCAAAAGTGCTGCAGATGGTGCACGAATCAGGTTGTCCAGAGAGAGCTGCTCTCACCACAAAAGGAGCGTTTATTTTCCACGTTCATTTAAGCAACCAGCAGAGACATCTTCACGCCCACTAACTACAATCAATGAAGCTAAGGTCTAACCCCTACCTTCGAGTCACTGCCCCCCAGAAGGGGGCCTTGACATCGAACAAGGCAGTAGAATGGAAAGCCAAGAGAATACGCAGGGACAGAGACTGATTTGCTGTGAGGCCTGGACAAGTTCTTTCCTTTCTGGCCTTTGGTTTCTACGTAAAGTAAGGAGGCCAAGGTAATGGGAGAGATCTTTAGGCAAAGCGGTCAGAGACAGACCGCAGCTGCCCAAAGGCCAGACCACCTCCTCAACACTTTCAGGCTAAGTCAGGCCAGAGAGCCCGTCAGGTGCAGAGAGGACACTGGTTCCCTTAGGGTCCAGATCACACCCGAGAGGTGGAGATGCACCGAGGGGGGGGCTCCCAGCTGGGAATGGGCAGGGTGTGACCCCCTCCCACTCCAGGGATATTTTTCAAAATCCGTGTCCACCAGGCAGGTGCCTTTTAAACTCGAGCCTTCCCATTCATTCCCGCCTCTGGAGTCTCCCACCCCGTTCACTGCTGAGCATACAGGGATGCTATGAGGCTGGAGGTTTCACACCAATGGCCGTCTCCCAAACTGTGTGACCTGGTTTCCGGTTCCTGTGTCTCAGTGCCTCATACTCCCTACCTGTCCTGGGAGGAGGGTTATCCATTAGCCCACACCTCTCCGGCCTCCTCACAGGAGGTGCCTGGGCAGACAGGTGTTACCGACAGGTAGGTGTGGGTATGTGTAGGGAGGCTGAGGCAAGAGCAAGAACAGTGGAACTGGGTGATCCCTGAGGGTCCTTCCTGGCTCTTCACGCCGTGTTTCTCTGCCTGGGTGGCTGTGTGTCTTTGGGCGAGTCCCTCTCCTGGACACCTCCATAAGCCCAGTTAGCCCTGCTCCGCTTTTAGGAGTGTGTCTGATGAGTAGGGGTAAGAGAAATCATCTTCCGTTCATTCCCCAACACTTACCCTCTCCACTCACAATTTCCCCTGCGTCTACGTGCTGTTCTTTGACTCAAGGAGGAGGGGGGAAAAAAGAACAAAACAACAAACCCTGACCCTGAAATGTCCCAGGTATAACAAGACACTGGGGAGGGAGGTGGGGACAGTGCACAGAGATGAGTAACCAGCCTGAAGGAGCTGAAGGCCTGGGGAGGACATTCCCAGGAAGGGCTGTCACAAATGCACAACTGTCTGGAGATTAAAGGGACCTGGGAAGGATCCTGGAATGCCTCTTGGAGGAGGTGACGTCTGAGTGTAAGATAGGAATTGACAGGTGGGAGATGGATAGTGAGTAGGAAAGAAGCCCAGAGCAGGGAACAGCTCGAGCAAAGGCACAGGGCACACCGGGGAAAGCCCCAGTCCCTTCCAGCCCAGAGCTGGAAAGGGAGGGTGTGAGCAGGAGGTCAGGACTGAGAAAGAAGCCTTGAATGCCCATAACATCAGCCTGGGAAGCTGAGCTTTATTTTGTAGGGAAGGAGGCTGGAGAGGGGAGGATGTAATCAAAAGGTGTTAAGCAACGAAGTCATAGGAGCAAATGTGTTTTAATCAACTCATCAAGTAAATATCTCGGGAGCCCAGACACCGTGCCCTGAAGAACAAGCATTTTGGTGGCCACAGTGGCGGGGAAGGGACCCAGGCAGCGGGGACAGGTGTTGGGGTGGAGACCTGGAGGGCACTGGGTGCCCTGACCCAGGTGGCTGAGCTGGTGCAACAACTTCTGAAGCCTCAAATTTGTTCAAGACCCATTTCTGTCCCCAGGAAGTCCATGTTCCTGCCCTGCCCGTGGTCCAAGAGTGGGGTCCCTCGTGTTTCTGGTGGGAGAGTTTCAGGCCTTTCCCTGGACAGTGATGCCTCTATGGAGGCTTTTCAAAAAACAGTTTTTAAAAAAGATTTTATTTGTTTACTTCTAGAGAGAGGCCAAGGGAGGGAGAAAAAGGGGAAGAGAAACATCAGTGTGTGAGAGAGAGAGTGATCGGCTGCCCCTCACACATCCCAACTGAGGACCTGGCCTGCAACCCAGCATGTGCCCTGACTGGGAATCAAACCGACGACCTTTTGGTTTGCAGGTGGTGCTCAATCCACTGAGCCACACCAGCCAGGGCTTTTTAAAATGTTTTAAAAAGGTTTTATTGCCCTGGCTGGTGTAGTTCAGTGGATTGAGCGCGGGCTGCGAACCAGGCATCACAGGTTCGATTCCCAGTCAGGGCACATGCCTAGGTTGCAGGCCATATCCCCCAGCAACCGCACATTGATGTTTCTCTCTCTCTCTCTCTCTCTCTCTCTCTCTCTCTCTCTCTCTCTCTCCCCCTCACTTCCCTCTCTAAAAATAAATAAAATCTTAAAAAAAAAAAAAGGTTTTATTTACTTGGAGGCTTTTAATGAACACCTATTTACAGGCTGCAAACTCCATGAGGGCAGGACGCACTGCTCGGCTCGTTCCCTCGGCACCAGCTGCAACGCCTGGCTCAGAGAGGAGGCCGGTTCGTGTGCACTGAATACAGAATGAACCCACTTCCTCCTGCCCTCCAGCACAAACAGAGGGCACTGTGGCAGCAAAAGTTATGGTGACAAAGGTGGTAAATCTGCCAGGGAAAAAATCATGACCTGTTATGAGGTCAAAGGAAACCTCTCGCAGATCACCTGCACTGAGAGAGAGGGCTGGTGCAGCTAAGTGTGTGGACAGGGTTTCCGGCCGACTGGGGTCCTGACGTGCCTTAGGCTTCGGGCCCTTTGGGGCAGGGGCCTGCAACTTACCTTGTCTCTGCCCCACCCCTCCAGGGAGGACTCAGCCTTAGTTGTTAAAGCGAAGACCTAGCTGGCATTTCATCTCCTAAAAAAAGCCCCGAGTGCACACTAGATATAAGATCCTTCCCAGGAAGAAGCCAGTTGAGCAGGTGAAGGCCTGACTACAGTGTCCTGAGGAAGCAGGAAAGGGTCAGGCGTGCGTGACTTACAGACTGGGTCAGAGGGGAGGACTCTAGCCCTCCATTTACCAGCCACTGGTTATGTGCTTACTACGTGCTAGCGACTGGGCTAAGTGCTTCACAGTCATCTCACTTAATTGTCTTAAGAGACACAGCAAGGCGACGTGACTCGCCAGGTCACGTAGCTGGTGTGAGATGGAATCAGACTCTGCGCAGAGGCCCATCTGCACCCACAGGCGTGCTCTCAGCTGCCCCCTGCGGCCCTCCACTTCAGGGCTTTGCTCCCTGGGGTTCTTCCTCCAGGGCTATGGGGATGTGGGAGAGGAGGAGCGTGAAAGGGCATGTTCGTGGGGGAGATTAGATTTCCAGGACACGAGGGCTCAGAACAAGAAGGCCTGGACTGAAAATGGCTGTGAGAGAGGCAAGAGATAGAACTGGAGGGAGGACAGCCTTGGGGAGTGAGGAGCCCAGAAGAGCAGGGCAGGACTGGCTGACCCCTGACGTGATGGCCTATTGCTCAGAGCCAGAGGCAAGATCAAATGACCTCTTGAGGTTTCAAGACAGAAAAGACAAAGCCCAGAGCAGCCGGGGCCTGGCCCAGGTCTGGGCATGCCCGCCGAACCAGGCTGGATGATGGCCTTGGAAACTGCTTCCTGCTCTGGTCAGGCCC
Source organism: Tonatia bakeri (assembly GCA_004024845.1). NCBI lineage: Eukaryota > Metazoa > Chordata > Mammalia > Chiroptera > Phyllostomidae > Tonatia > Tonatia bakeri. Next base: position 17,221 of record PVIA01009080.1, on the reverse strand, counting down.
CAGCTGGTGTAACCTTGGAGGACCTGTGACATTTCTCTTGGCCTCAGGTCCAGGCCTGAGAGGGAACAGAGAGGAGAGGGGGACTCGAGATTCCCGAACACCTTGGAGGGCCCTTCCTACCCTCCCACCCTCCGCCGAGGGTCTGCAAGGGCCCATCTTCAGCCATGAGGGCCAAACGTGGAGCCAGCCTGTCTGGCTCTGCTTCCCATCTAAGGGACTAGAGAAGATGTCTGCCTGGGCTCAGGTGCTCCCCCACCTCCACCCGCTTCCTGCTCTGTCCTATTAGCTCAGCTCCCTGACCAGTTCGGTCCCACATTCCTGACTCCGGCTCCTCTGAGCTTTCCTCTTTTAATTCCCACTGAGATGTGACCTGTCCTTGCCCACAGTTCCCTTTGCCTGGAATGCCCTTCCCCCATTCTCCAGTGTCCAAATCCTGCCTATTCTTCAAGGTCAAGCTCAAACGCAGCTTCTTCCACAGAACCTCAAAATCCATTTAAAATGTCAGACTCAGAACAGTTGTAGGGAACACCCCACCAATCCATCATTTTGTGGGTGGGGAACTGAGGGGGGGGCGTGGAGAGAGAGCAGTGTAGCAAGGGACATGAGGGACCTGACAGTACTGAGTTCAAATGCTGGCTCCACAACTTACTGCCTGGCGCCCCTGGGCAAGGTTCATAGCTGCACCTGTTTCCTCAACTCCGACTGGGAGCGGGGGCTCACCTCCCAGAGGGCCTGGCGCAAAGTGCATCTCTCTTTCTCACCACAGGGGCAGAGAGATAGACGACTTCTGATCTCAACACCCATCTTCCTGGTGCCCAAGCTCTGTTTCTCCTGTCCTCTGGGCACCTGCCACATTCCACCAGGTGTTTTCAGGTTCTCTGAGTACTTGTTTTAGCTTCCTGCAGTGGACGCTCACCTCTGAGAACAGGGGCCATAGCTGCTTTGTCTCCCTGTGTCTGGCACTGGGATGGGCAGGGAGGGGCTCAAGACTCGAGGCTGAGCTGAAGGACTGCTTCTCCAGTGCCCGCCATCAGTGCTCACGGCCTGCTGGTGAATGAGCATGTCACTGTCCTCTCTGCTTAGGCCCCGAGTCAACAGTGACATTCTCTCCACCAATTCTTCTTCCTCAGCATTCTATTTCCCTGCATCCCTAAATCTTCCTCACTTCCCCAGTGATTTTAATTGGTGCCGGGCACTGATGGGCTGTCCTGGATGAGGACCTGGTGTGCCACGCTAAAGAAGGGAGACAGCCCTACTACCGCCTTGGCTGGTCCAAGCCACCACTGGTGCCTTCCTGGACTCCTGCAGCTGGTCCCCCTCCTCCACCACTTGCCCTGCTCCACCATGACCCTCAGCATGTTCTAGCCGAGGGCTCACTGCAGCGATTCCCTACTTGTCTTGGAATAAAGTTCAAAACCCTGCCAATGTCCTGTGTGATTCTGGCCCTGCCTGCCTCACCCCCTCACTCAGTGTTACTGTCTTTGAAGCAGAGCTCCTTCTTGCCTCAGGCCTTTCCCCGTGGCTGTTCCCTCTACCCAGAATGTTTTTCCCTCTCCCTCACCCATGAAGCATAAGCTTCAGGATCTGGCCAGCCTGCTACAGTCTCATAGGCTCCTAGCCCTTCTTCTCCTCGCAGTCCTTCCTATGGTGATCTTTGCCAAAGGCATTGTGTCCTTCTGGTTACTATCTTTCCCTCTAAACCAAAGCCCCCTGAGGACCAGAACCTTATTTGTGGTATTCACTGTGGTGCCCCCACCCCATGCTGGGCACATAGTGGGTGCTGGACAGATGTCTCTGGGATATCCGAGTGCTCTGGTTTGAGGAGAGTGCTGTCAACTCTCAGTTTTGAGCGGGAAGCAGGGCTGGAATGTGGGGCTGGATGGCGTCCCAGTTCCTCCTGTGTTCAGGCCTCACTGACGGTCCATTATGCATCTCGCTGAGCTGTGACCTGCCTGCACGCCCAGCCCCCACACCTGTTTCTTCTCCCACCCGGAGCCAGGGAGGAATGGTTTTCAGATTACTTCACGTTTCTGATTATCCATGAGACATCCCCCATCCAGTGAGAAGGATCAAGAGTTTGACATTTTAAACCCTAAGCAGCTCCCCCCGGCCTGCTTCGGGTCTGTGGCTCTACTGCTTGCAGTGAGCTGTGTAGAGAACGGAAGGCCATTTCAATCTTGGCCTGGCTTTATTAGGAGGGAAAATATACTGCCAACCCCCCCCCCCAAAAAAAAACCCCTTTGATCCACTGTCTATGTCATGCAGAGCTGCAAGAGCCTAAGAGATTATCAAAGTCTATTTCTTTGAACAGACGGGGAAACAGAGGCCAGAGTCGCGGGAGGGAGGGTAGGAGCTTGGTCAAGGGCATATAACAAGTCGGTGGCCAATTGGAGAATCGTCCTTCTCTAGGTCTCCTGACCCCCAAGGAGCCCCAATCAGGCACCGAGGGAGCTAAGGTCGGGCGGAGAGCGGGTAATAAGTTTCCGCTGACATGACTTTAGGACACTGAGTCACCCTGGCCTTGAATGGCCTCCCCAGACCAGGACGGGGCTTTCCAGGAGCCCTGCTGTTCCTTCTTCAGGAAGAGACACTCCCAGGAGGCTGCGGTGGCAGCAGAGGTGAGAGTGAGGGGCTCAAGGCCCCCAGCCACTCCTGCGACATCCGCCACACCCGAGCCAATTCTGCGACAGGCCTGTTGGGCAACAGTGGGGCCTGATGGGCCAGTTGTGGCTGTATTTCTGGAGCAGGTTGTTTGTCAAGAAAACGATTTCTCCAACCTTCTCTACTTTTACTATTTTCCCATTTTTTTTCCTTTTTTCTAAAGCACAAAACCTTGAGAATATTAAAAAACTGTGACTCTTAACTACTGAGGTCACAGTGCCTAATAAAAACTTAACTCTTAGAAAAGCATTTGGCTTCAGGAAAGGAACTGGCTTTTTCCAGGCAGGAAACATCCTGCCTGGGGACAGACCCACCGACACGGCCACAGCGGGATCCCAGGACCCCTTCTCCACTTCTAGGTCCTTACACCACATTCCCGACCACACTGAGCCTACCTCAGGCCAAAGATGTTGAAAAACAGCCTTTGGGGGTACCATGGGAGGCCAGGAAAGGATACTCTGGGCATTTCATAAAGCCTTGCAGAGTACATGACCAGACGTACTGGCCATACCTTTAGCCTGGCCCTTGCCAGACTGCAGCCTAAACTAAATGAAGCTCCTAGGGTAATGAAGGAGTCCGTCAGGGTTGGTACCCTGGATGACAATCACACAACCTGCTTCCTCCTTCACAGAGCAATTCGAACGCCTTCCTTCACATAAAGTCAAGTGGTGACTGTTTCCAGAATCCAGGGACTTGGATGGTGCTGGTTGGAGATTTAGCATGAATGAGGGCAATGCATGCTTGATGAACCAAACTAGATGGGACTGTCTAGTCTGTGGTTCTCTAGCCATTTCAGTGACATCTTAGCCCCGGGCTGGGCTCTCCACCCATCTCCATGAATCTTTTCCCAACATACAATCCCAGACTCCTTCCTGAATCCCAACTCCTTATTTTCAGGTCCTCAATCTTGTCCTTAAATCCTTCCTGCTTGTCACTATTCCCCCCCACCCCCCAGGCCTCTTCCCACTGTACCCACATCCCCAGACTCACCCAGGAACAAAACCTCGAGGTCCAGTCGGCACTTCAGTTGGCACTACAGGGAGGTGACGGTGAATGTGTCCTCAGGATGAGGTTCCGCCATGGGCCCCAGGAAGCCGCTCTTGGGGCCCCCACCCAGGCCGGGATGCGCCTGTGGCATAAAGCCAGGATACCTGTAGGCAGTATCCTGCAGGGGCAGCAGCGAGTCCCTCGGCACAGGGGACAGGGTCAAGTCACTAAGGAGGGGGCAGCCATAGCCAGCAGTGGCTGCAGCAGGGCCACGAGGAGGGCCAGGTGGCCGGCCCATCTCCAGTGGCTCCTTGTCGGCCTTGGGTGTGGCTGGTGGGCTAGCCAGGTGCGGGGCACTGAGGCACGCAGCCTCCGTCCTGCCCAGGAAGTCAGCTAGCAGCCCTGTACCCACCTTGCCTTCATAGGGTGGACTGCGCGCAGCTGAGCCAGGTGGGTACCAATATGCCGTGCCCTTGCAACTGGGGGAATCGTAGTGGGGCTGGCCCAGTGGCAGGTCCCGGCAGCTCAGGTGGGCCTGGGCTGCAGCCGCATGGCCCAGGCTGGCCCCCTGGAGCCCGTGCTTGAGGGACTCACAGGCAGCCAGCTTTGTGGGTGGTGGCCGCAGTTCTTCCTTGAAGCCCAGTGTGGGTGAGCAGGTGGGTGAATACGCCTTCTGCAGGCCAGCGTCAAACACTGTGGGCGGGTGGGCCAGTGGTGGGAAATGCTTGCCATCCAGTTCAGGGGCACCCAGGCTGGGTGAGTCGCAATGGAAACCTTGGCCAAAGGTGCCATCAGATGGCGTGGACGGGTTCATGGAGTAGGGCCCCATGAAGTCACAGGGGTCTCGCTCACCCACACCAAAGGCCCTCGACTGTGAGGGCAGTGGTGACATGCTGCTGTCCCCACTGTAGTAGTCCAGGCCAAGGTCTGGACTGTCCTGGAACAGCGGGTTGACCGGCTGCGGCTTGGGGATGAACTTGGCTTTGGCTGCTGCGCCGCCCCGCTCCTTCTTTGCTGAGCAGGCCCCACCGCCCCGTCCCCCCCGTGGCTGCCGTGGCCCCGTGCTCCGTTTGGACGGGTAGCCTGAGGCAGTGGCCGAGGCGGATGAGGGGAAGCCCAGGTGTGAGGCCTCGAACAGGTCGACCTTCTTCCGCCGTCCACGGCCTGGCTTGGAGCTGCTCTGGAAGAGGACGCTCTGGTTCCAGTTGTAGCCGGGGGCAGATGACGCCTCGTTCCAGTCCATCATGAGTTTCTCCAGGCTGGACAGGCTCGACTGGCCCTCACTGCTGGAGGCCTCACTGTTGGCACGCCTAAAACCGCCCCCGACGGGCTGATTGAACTGGGTGCTGTCAGAGGACGACTCCGAGAAGGTCTCGGACACGGCCGTCTGCTGCTTCACCTTCTGTGGAGTGTAGTTGGAGATGTCCAGGATCACGTTGGGCTCGCTGACATGGCAGTCGAAACCGGGATTGTAGAGCTGACTGAAGGCTTCCGAGGCCCAGTCCAGGCCTCCGTAGCCCTGCCGGAAAGGCCACTGAGATGCCCCCACAAACTGCCGACAGTTCTCAGGTGAGGGCTGGAAAGAAGACGAGGAGGAGGAGGCAGCAGAGGCGGCAGAGGCTGTGGTGCCCTTGGGCACCATGTAGCCACCAGGCGAGACGGTGCTGGCCCGGCTGTCACAGCGTAGGGGTGTGGGGGCTGAACCAGAGAAGGCAGCCCCCTCAGAGCTGTTGAAGAAAGAAGCCTTGCCTGGTGGCAGGCAGGGGCCACCGGTAGGCGGTGGGGCATAGCCAGCGCTGTGGGCGCTGCTGGGTGAGGCAGGCAGGCTGTTGCCGCTGCCATAGGCAAAGCTGCAGTCCTTGCTATTAGCACAGTCCTGGCCCGTAAAGGGTTTTGCCGGGGCGAATACACTCTGTCCAGCCCCATAGCCACTGTACTGTGGGGTGTAGGTGTTGGCAGGCGGGTGGGTGGTAGGTGAACGGGCCACAGCTGAAGGTGGGGGAACCAGCTTCGGAAAGGTCTCAGCTGCCCGGCAGTCTGAAGTGGCTGGGGTTATCCCGTAGCTCGCTGCCCGACCCGGTGGGAAGGTCTGGCGAGCAGGCAGGACAGACTGGAAGGAGGGGTCTGCCCCAGCCCCACTGCTGCCCACTGCCACTGGGCTGGCCTTGGCTCCCCGGCTGGGGAAGGTGGCCAAGCCCCGTTGGGCAGGCACGGCGCTGGTGGGGGGCCCTGCATAGTTGCCTGATGCCTTGCGGGACTCAGGGCGTGAGGCTGAAAGGGCAAAGTCCAAGAGGTCGGAGGAGTCATCCGAATCAAGCAGGGAGCGAAAATAGCCAGTGAAGAGGTTTTGGCGCTCCTGGCTGAGCTCAGTCTGGCCAGCGGGTGTGCCCGTGCTGTAGTAGCTGCCACGGCCTGAAGTCCCACTCTCTAGCCCAGTGGAGGCAAAGGCCCGGGCCTCAGTCCCCTGGAACCCACAGTTTCGGCCAGCTTGCCCGCCTGGGTGCCCATGGTGAGGAGCCCAGCCACCACCCTTGTCCCCAGCCCACTCGGCACCTGCCTCTCCAAAGCCTGGGCCACTGGGCACCTGCTCTGGGAACAGAGTCCCATTCTTCCGGGACCGCCTCTTGCGCTTGGGCTTCCCAGTCAAGGCATCCACCTCTCCTCGGCCCCGTTTGCGGGGATGCCCCAACTCGGTGAGGCCAGGACCCCCCACCCCAGCAGCTGTCACTGCCACCACCTTCTTTTTCTTGCCAATGCCCTCAAAGAAGTCACTGAAGGAGCATCGGGCTGCCTTGGCCGCATGGCCCCCACCCCGGCCACCGAAACCGCCTGCTTTGCCACCACGCCGTCGGAAGCCCTGCACGCGGTGCAGGAAGTGTGAGATGCTCTGGGTATCGGGTGCCTGATGCACTGACTCAGGCTCACTGGGTGTCCAGCAACGGGGTGGCGAGCAGCGCCCAGCACACTGGCTCTGGCGGTTCAGGAAGGCCAGCTTGGCGAGGACGTCAGAGTACTCAGCCTTGCTGTCATTGGCATCTGCTGCGTAGGACGGTTGGGGAGATGCCAGCTTCTGCTTCCGCCGCCGCCGTTTCTTCACTTCCGGTATGGCCATGGTGGCCGCTGCCACAGTGGCTGCCTCGGCCGCCACCACAGCTGGCTCCTTGGGCTTGCCGGGACCCAGCAGCAGGTTCTTAGGAGGGCGGCCACGCTTCCGTTTGAGGATAATGGGCATCTCACCAGGTGGGAAGACCACCACCACGTTCCGTCCATTGTTCTTCATCTTCAGCAGCGGGGTGGGCTCTGCAGACACACGCAAGCCCAGCTCCTTGCCCTCCACACTCAGGCTACTGCTCAAGGACGACACCTTGTACGTGGTCTTGTTCCGCCGTCCCAGCGATACGGGGATCTTGGCCATCTTCACCACCATGCGCCGCACACCCCGGCACTTGCTTTTGCGAGTAGGAACCACTGGGGTCTGGGAGGATTCCGGCTCCAGCTCGGGGATTGGGCCTGGGCCTGGAAGGGCAGGAGGAGGTGGTGGAGGCGGTGGTGGTGGAGGCTCAGCCAGGGCAGCTGCCAGCCCTGTGGGCATAGGTAGGGGCAGCAGGCGGCCCTCAGGTCCAGTGTCTGCCTTACGCCCCCGACCGGCTTTTCGCCGGCGACACAGAATCTTTGGCCTATCAGTGCGCCGTAAGGCGTACTTGGGGAGACCCTCAGGCCCAGGGGGGCCATGGGGTGAGCACAAGTCCAGGCGCAAGGGCTCGGCGAGTGGGCAGGGCCCTAGGGGCTGCTGGGGCTCCAGATGACGGCCAGGGACGTCAAGCAATTTGGGCAGGGGGTCAAGTCCCTGAGGGTCAAGCAGCTGTGACTCCAGGGAGTCAGGCAGGGTATCCAGGGCCTGAAGAGCCAGGCTTGGCAGCCCCAGAGGATCAGCAAGAGGTTGCAGGGGTGGCAGCTCCAAAGCTTCCCCAAGTGGCTCCAGTGCCTGTGGGTCCAAGAAGCGGGGCTGGGGGTCCAGGAGCTGAGGCTCTGGCTCAGGCGATGGTGGCTCAAGGGCCTGGGCCTCCAGCAGCTGGGCCTCAGGGCAAGTAAGAGAGGCCAGCTCACTAAGGATGTCGGCATCAGCGAGTTCTGAGTAATCAGGACCGTCTGGCTCAGGCTCTGGGGGCAGACCAGTGGCCGCAGCCGTGGCTGCAGGACTATGGCCTTGGCTGGGCTGAGGACTGTCCCTAGACTCAGGCTCAGGCTCGTAGAGGGGGTGGCTGGGCCGCTCAGACTTGGCGTGGGGGGTGGCCCGCTCCTCAGGGCTTCGGATGCTGTTGGCTAGACTGGGGGAGGAGAAGAAGCTATACTGCAGGTCACCAGGGGGCGGAGCAGGCGGGCGGCTAAGCCGGAGCCCACCGCAGTCCAGGTGCACGCCACTGTGCTGCAGGTCCTGAGAGAGCCGAGTCAGGTCCTTCATGATGTCAATCAGCTGCACCACTGGACGCAGGTTCACCCGCCCGTTGTCCCAGCGACGTCGGGAGCTGCTGCCGTCTTCAGCAGGTGTAGGGCAGTGGGCCTGTGAGACTGGATGGGCTGTCCGAGGGGGCAGCGGGTTGTCCCCCTTGGCAAGGACTGGTGGGCGCCGGGTGCTGGGGTCCCGGCGTGGGGGTGGACGTGGGTTCTCGGAGAAGGTGTGGGTGAAGGCCTTGTCAGGTGGGCTGGCAGGGGGCCGGGTGGGAAGCAAGGGCCGGGGGGTAGGGGGGCCGCTGGGATAGTACTTGGGCTCCCGGAGGTAGTCAGGAGAACTGCACACAGCACTGGAAGTCACCACCAGGCCCTGGGGCTTCACACGCATCCTGACCTTGTCCTCCGAGGGCCGCCGGGCAGGGCCGGGGCTGACATGAGGGTGCGAGAAGCCGGGACCAGGACCTAATGGGCAGGACAGGCAGGAGGTCTCTCACTGAACACCGAAGTCCTCACAAGCTTTGCATATCCTCAGTGAGCCCCTGCGCCCCTCTCTCAAGTCCCCTCCCCAAGTCCAATCCCCTTGTTGACCCCCAGCTTTTCCCAAACCACCACATGCACCATGAACCCCTCACAGGCCCCAGTTCCGCTTCTTGACAGTTCACCCCCTTCTAGACCCTGGCGATTTGCTCGGAGGGAGCAGGATGCCTGCCTCAGAGTGGGAAGAACATCAGCAGGGCAGGGCAACCACTCCAGATCCAACCGAAGGAGAGGGCCAGGGAGTCCTACCAAGGGCCAGGCCTCCCTCCTTCTTGCCCCCACCCCCAGGGTTCCAGGGGAACCCCAGCCACTCACCCTCGGCTCTGCCGCCTGGGCTGTCACACTGGAGATCTCTGTGGGCAACAAGACAGACAACAGATCTGAAAGGTCTGGTGGTCACAGCCCAGTCACTGCCCACCTGCCCACCGACCCGGTCTCTTCCATATGCCACCCGCAGCTCCCTCGATGCTCCCTCCAGTGCACGCACCCGGCTGACCTGGGAGAGAGAGGGCCCCAGGTGCCTGGGGGCTCTGCCAGTGGCTGGCTGTCAGCTGGGGGTGCTGTGGAACAACTTCGGCCTGGGCCCAGGCCTCAGGGTGCGGAAAGCGCCTGGAAAGGACCACCACCGCTCAGGGTTAGTGAGCACCCACTGTGCACCAGGCGCTGGGCTGGGAGCCGTCCAGGCACCGTTTCATTTCACTCTTCATCCCAATCCTGTGAGGTAGGGGCTGTTAATAACCCCATATTGCAGATGAAGAAATGGGAAGCTCAGAGATGAACTAACATCATTCATTCATATTATTTATGGGGTGCCTGTTCTGTATCAGTACAAAGACTGGGTAGACAAACATCAGATCATCAAAATGCCTTAATCATTACTGGGGTAAAAGCAGTACAAGGAAAGTGACGAGTGCCCCTCTCGTGAGGTCAGAGGTTTAGCAATCAGACCAGGGAGTCAACAACAACAGAAGCTCATACTTCGGGGGCCCTTTCTGTTGCCCAAACACTGGCCTAAGCCTTTCATACGACTTACCTCATCTAAACCCCTGCAAACCCAGGGTCAGTATGGTTATTACCCCCACTTTCACACATGAGGAAACCATCTACTGGGAGGTTTTAAGCACCATGAAGGCAAGGGTTCCTGTCCTTTTTGCTTCTGTGCGTGTCTCCCGACAGCCCGATCAGCGTGTGGCCCATGGGAGTGCTTCAAAGACTACTGGTGAATAAAGGAAGCACACGGAGTCCCCAGCCCTGCCTTTTCCTACCAGGCTCTCTCTCACTCCTCTCCAGAGCCAAGTGTGACCTAAGGAGGAGGCTGAGAGAGGGAGACAAGAATGTGGAAAGGGGTATTTTCTGACCTCTCTTCTACCTTTATCGGGGAGGCCCTCTCTGACCGCCTATCCTACCTACTTCTACCTTGATCTGGCCCCTACCGTACGCTCTACCGTACGCTCTCAGAGCCCTCTCTATTTCCCCTTCCCAATATTTATCGTGGCTGCAATCAATTCCTGGATAACTGGCTCGTCAGTGTGTCCCCCTGGAATGTGGGCTCTTCAGGTACAAGGACTGCGCCCGACTTGTTTACTGCTATATCCCGAACCCCAGGGCCTCGGCTATGGCTGTTACATAAATATTTACCAACTGACTCCCAGAGCTGGTCTGGGCAGAGCTGGGACTTAGATCCAGGCGTGTCCAACTCTCCAGGGAGCCGGGGGCTCAGGGCCTGGCTGATCTTAGGAGATGGGACCTTGGGAAGCAATGAGTGGAATGTGCTCTGACCACCATGATGAGGGTCTTAAAGACTGACTGACCCTGCCCTGGCCGATGTGCCTCAGTTGGTTGGAGCGTCATCTCATACGCCAGAAAGGTGGGTGTTTGATCCTCGGTCAGGGCAGGTTTGGGAGGCAACCGATTGATATTTCTCTCTCTCTCTTTCAAATATGAATATCCACACACATGCTTATGTAAAAAAGGCTGACCCTGACTCTCCATAGCGTTTGGCCCTGACCTGCCCCCAGGGTCCACCTCTCAAGAGTCACGTGCATACTCTCACTGGCTGCCACACTGCCCAGTGCTGGCACCCTACAGGGAGACTGCAGAGCTGACCCGCAGTCAGGATGGTGCAGATGATGCTTCTCCACGCCCCTTTGGTTGGCGCTGATTTGCAGTTGACAAAGCACCTCCACACATAGGACCCACTGAGTCCTCACAGCAAACTAGAAGGCATGGTTTGAGACTCCTGTGTTTAGTTTACAGAAGAAACAGGCTCAGAGCAATTGTGTAACTCGCCTGAAGTCCCATAGCTGCTAAGTGACAGGATTCCTAATTCTGCCCTAAGTCCAAAGCCTCCTTCCACTCCCAACTCCTGCAAAGTCTCCTTCAGCCACTCCTGAAAGTGCTCCTTCTAGAGCTGTGGTCTAATTTAAGGCTGGGAGGGGCCTTAAAATCATCTAACCCACTGGCTTCCAAACCCTGTGCTGGGGGAAGCTGTGTAACATTCCAGATGCCCAGGCCCTAGTCCAGGGGAGTCTGACTCATAGATGTGAAGGGGACATCTGGGAATCTGTATTTTTAATCAGCTCCCCCAGTGGGTACACCGTTCTAGTGCCACCTCATGCCCCTCCCATTTTATAGATGAGGAAACTGAGACTGAGGAGGGAAAGAGACTTTGCCCAAGGCATGGGGAGGGCCCTTCTGTTGCTCATCCAGGCAGAACGTCCCTCTGTCCACTGTCCTTCCCTTTCTGCAGGTTCCAGGCCTTAGCTGTTCCTCCTCATTGTCCCGCCTACTGGGTCACTCAGGGTTCTGCTCTTTCCCTGCCTCGTTCCTCCCAGGCCAGGCTAACTAGGCTCTCTCTGCTTCAAGAACCTCACCACTGCTCTTGCAGGAAGGCCTGAGGGTAACACCCTCACAAAGGTGGGAAGGGGCTCAGACTCTGGAATCTCCAACTCCGCTCTCCAATCCTACGGTGACCCACAGCTCCTGACGCCTTCCTGGAGATGCCTACCAGAAGCCACTCTCCCTCCCTTATGGAGGGTGGCGCTTACCAAGCCTCCCCGCTCTGAAGACCTCCCACTTGGGGCCAGAGGCTGTCATCTTGGCAGAAAAGGAAAACCTCCTCTCCAGTGGTTGCTTCTGTTCCACCCACCCGTGAAGACCTTTGGGCATGTCCTCCTGCCAGACCTCCTGACTCTGTCTACTGCTTTCTCTTGCAGCCTCTCAGATGTGAGGGAAGCAGCTGGCTCTCCTCCTCACCACACCCAGGTGGTCATTTTCTTGGACCCCTCCCAAGGGCCCCGGAGACCCCGTGTCTATGAACAAAGCCAAAAGGGTCCTTCTGTCCCTCTGCTTCTGGGTCAGTGTGTCTGAGCCCGCCCATGGGGACACCAGACTGCTGGGAGAGGGCCCCAACCTGCTGTGCACAGTGCCGGGAAGCGCCAGCCCACATCCTTGAGTCCCCAGCCCCACCCTCCTGGTGGCTGCGGCTGTGACCACCCCACCCCTTCCCCAGACTGCCTCCCCACCCCCACCCACAGCCTCCCCAGGGGAGCCAGGCTACCAGGCCTAGCTCTCACTTCCGGCCTCATGACCCTCTCTCTCCAGACTGCACACTCCCCCCAACACCATTTCCCTCCCAGCCGGGACTGAAGGCCCAGGGATGTACTCAACTGAAAAACACTGCATCGAAAGGGCCACTGCTGCTGCTGTGAAACCTCCAGCGTCTCCCCTTGGGGCCTCTGTCTCCCAAGATCTGTCCCCTCAGGAACTAAGCATCACCTTCTCAATCTCTTCCTCTTCACCCCCCTCCCACCCACCCAATTATACTAAAAATCTTCTTCCAACCAGACTCCAGCCCAAAATCCTAACAAAAATAACAATGATGAAAAATACTGGTAGCTGTCACTTATCTGGCACTTAAATGGAAGCACAGAAAGTTTAAGTTATGCCCTTAAGGACAAACAGCCACGACATGGGAGAGCTGAAGTCTTAACCTTAAGTTTGTCTGGCTCCTCTAAACCAAACTTCTTCACTGTCCAGAGTCGGTCCCCTACCCTGTAGTGTCCTCCAACTGCTCTAGTCCCAACCACCAGTTTTAATTTTTAACTTCTAATCTACCCCCAGCCAGCTTCTTCACCCACCCCTCCCACCCCAACCATCCGATGCACTACCCTCCCTCACCACTAGGTGTCCCCTCAGAGCCACTGATGCCCCCAAGGGGAGCAAGCCCCGCCCCACCCCCTGGAGCCAAGAGCCCCGGCCCCAGCACAGCACAGCACACCCCACTCCACCCTACCCCCAAGCCACACAGAGCTCCTTTGTGCAGCCCTCGCCCACCCCCCTCCTGCACAGAGTGGGGCACCTGGCAAGCAGGTCTGCCCTAGGCCCGCCCTCTGCCAGCCCCCTGACCTGGGTGCCAGGTGTGCAGTCACCACAGCCAGCTCTGGCTGAACCCGAGGTTCACCCAGCTGGGTGGCCCTCCCTTCCTCCCTCGGAGGTCACCCAGGGACTGTGCTTCCCGCCCTGCTCCGCCCCCATCCCCTCCTGCCCTTGGCCCTTCCAGATTTCTGTCCTTGTCTTTCCCTCTGTCTCCCAGAGGACTCGCCTCCTCCAGCCCCACCAGTCCCTCCCCACGCATCTCACCCCCCCCACCTCCTTCCCCTGAGAGCTCCTTGTTCCACCCCCCCACTCCCTGCCCAGGTCTGAAGAACTCCTCCTCCTGGAAAGTTGCTGCTGGAAAGGAAGTGACTTCAGCGATTTGGCCACAAGGCTGGGCACTGCTGAGCCCAGCTCAGCTGAAGGCCTGCTCAGCCCACCTCCAAAGCACAAATGGTGTCATTTGCACACACCACTCCCAGCATGCACCTGGAACCCTGAACACACGCTTTCCCAGTGACACAGAGAGACCCCAATATATATGCACCATAACATCCCAGTGTACCACCCCCCTCTCTCCAGGTGCTAGTCCACACTAGCACCCTGTACGCATACACCATCCAGTGTGGCCAACACAACACTCCAGTATTCCCACCCCTGCCCAGGACACACTCCTGCACACTCATCACTCCAATGTACCATGTACACAGCCTTCTAACGTCCCCAGCTCATCTACTTATAAAAGAATTCTTGCATACAGAAGCCTGCACACCCAAGGACAGAGCCCTATACAAGCCTGCTTGCATGCACGCCTGTGTGCTTGCACACAGGACGTCCTATACTTGCAGTGGGTACACACAGCCCTGCATCTTCCCACAGCTGAACCTCCCCACCCTCACAATCCCAAGAGGCCCCACCCCCAGACCTCAGGGCCCAGGAATGCTCTTTTGGAAGCTGGGTGGGGTCCCCAGGCAGGCTGGGCTCTAGGGAGCTTCCTGGAGCCTGGAGGCTTCATGTTGTCAGTTCAGGGAGTTGCCTCTGCAGGACAGGGCAGCCCCACCTGGCCCCTGGCTCTTGAGCCTGGGTGGGCTAATCTGGGCCAGAAGCAGGAGGCAGGCCCTGCCACCTGCTTCACCTCATCCTAGTTGGACAGCCTAGCATATCTGAGCTACCCAGTCCTCTCAGCACTTCACCTTGGCCCCCCAGCTCTCGCTCCCACAGATTTCAGTTCTGGGGGCTCGCAGCATACATCAGACACACTCTGGTTTCTCCCTTGGCCCTGAGTTCTGCTCACTGTCACAAACCATCTCTTCCCAGTCGTTTCAGGTCATCAAAGAGCAAGGAAGAGTCCCCAGACTAGGTGGCAGGACTCTGGGAAACTTGCTGTGTATCCACGGGCCTCAGTTCCCCTTTCCGGGTGATGAGGAAGGAGTTTCAGTAAGTTGGGTTAATATATTTGGATTCTCTGAAGGGCCTCTTTTTGGCCTAAGCTGTCAGGGGGAAATCCCTGCTAGGATGGGGCAGTAACTCCCCCGATGCTCACTTCCCAGGGTCGGCCGAAGCACAGACCTGGTTTCCCCGTTTTCTGTTACCTACCTGAGCAGGCTGTGCAGACAGGCCCGGCTTAGCAGGAAAGGCCAGTCTTCACCAGTGATCTCAGGGTGGTCTCTGAGGCAGCCTGAGAGTCGCCCCGAACCCGGGGCCCTCTGCACGTACTTAGCTGGGGTCCAGGCCAATGGGTAAACAGGCCAATGGGTAGACAGGCAGGCAAGCTCCCATCTGTGGAAGCAAAGAGTACCACAGGCATAAGCATGGACACAGGATGAGCCTGAGAGGGGGACCAGGAGGCTGTCCTAGATGGGGTGCACTCTTGTTTACAATTACATCAGCCCAAACCTCATTTCACTGCGGGAGTTGTGAACCTTGAGGACTCAGGCTTCTGTTGGGAAGCACTACCTTGGTACACGCAGGTACACGCACGCACAAACATGCACACACACTGTGGTGGAAAGAAGCTGGCCTTTGGGGTCAGTCAGTCGTTGGCTTGGCCCTCTTGGGCAAGTCAGTTAACCTCTCAGGCTCTCAGTTTTCTCATCTGTAAAATGGGGAGATCTTGTGAATGGGGAGGAGCACTTTCAGGAAACTATAGATGCTAAGAGCTTATTTACAATGCAGGTGTGAGTTGCCGTTCAAAGTGACGGTGCATGCAGATTTCCGGTGCGTGCAGATTTCCGTGAGGGATATATATGCAGCTGCTATTGACGCTTCTCTATCAGCTGGTTATGCCCCTTGTTTTCTTTAATAGCCATGGCCCTTCTGACTACCCTGCTGCTTCCTGCGCATTCATCTGCCTCCTTGAGGTCTGTTCTAGAGCCCAGAGCGGTTCTGAGAACCAGCTCTCATGGACTCCTTACAGGTTCTGGTTGCCTGGGAATTTGCTGTGTTAGAGATCCTGCCTGTATGAATGCACATCTATGAGTGTTCAGTTGTCTGGGTAAATGCACCTGCATGTGGGTTCCTGGGTCTGTTTAGCCTTCTGTGTGCTTCTCTGTGTAATTTTGTGTCTGTGCAGGTATATGTGTATTTCAGAGTGTACGTATATGGGACTGTGCTTGCTCAGTTGTGGTCTCTGTGTATGCGTTTGATGTATACCTGGGTTCAGTGACTTCGGTTATACACATGGGTGTGTGCATCTGGGTCTATTTCTCCTTGTGTGTGTCCAGCTGAGCCTGCCTTTGCACACCTGTGAGGAGAGAGGTAGGAGTATGTGTGCCTGTGTGTGACAAGATGTGCCCACTGGTCAGGCTAAGAGTGTGCCTCTCTGCACACACTCTGCCTCTGCACACTCTCTGCAGCCTGCTGTGTCAAGAGCTGCACTGGCTTCTGCCAGTCTCAGAGCTCTCTGAATGTGTGTGTCAGGGGCGGGGAGGAGTGCGGGTGATCCTCTGCTGTCCCTGAAGGTTCCCACTCTCCAGGTCTGGGACTGCAGGCACTGGTGTCACTGCGGATCAGTGTTGCCCCTTTCCTACCTCTCCCTTCCTCTAGGCTTTAGGGGTCACGGTGTGATGGCGTACCTGGTCAGTGTCCCCATGTCTGCTTCACTGTGGGTCACTGTGTGTTTATGCGTGTGTCCATGTGTGTGCACTGTGTGACCCCACCACACTGTGTGTCTGCAGGTCCTTGATGCCATGTCATTGCACATCTGTGTTAATAATACAGCTCTGGCAACGTCACCATGTGAGAGTCTCTGTGCCGGAGTGTGCCTGTCAGACCAAGGGGGCCTCGGTATCTGTGCGGCACCTTTGTGTGACTCGTCAGGGCGTGCGTGTGTGCATGTGAGAGACCCTTTGTGAGACAGTGTGTGTCTGTGTCATTGTGTTTGTGTGCCTGCTTGCCTCCTCCCTATCTCCTGCTCGCTCTCTCGCTCTCTCTCTCTGTAGGAGCCAGACAGCTCCCCAAGCCTGGATTAGGGACAATTTATCCACAGGCAGAGAAGGAGAATTCCAACCTGCCAGAGCCTCCCTCCTCTGATCTATCCCCCCTTTCCCTGTGGTTGGGTGGGCACAGAAATGCAGCCCAGCAGCTCCCAAGCCCTCAGGGAGCCCCCACCTCTGCAGCTCCCCAGAGGCCCAGAGGGCAGAAAAGATGGAACTCTGGGTGGCTCCAGACCCCTCCAAGGGGGGGTGGGCAGGCTGCCCCCCCACCTAGGCCCCCACAGCTCAGCTCATCTTGGCCCTGTTCTCCTACATATGGTGGTGAAGGGGGGAGTCTGCATGGGGTCTGTCTGGCCCCAGGGGCTGCGGGGAACCAAAAGAGCAAAGCTGCTCCCAGCCCCTCCACAACCTGATACCCCCCAACTGATAAAAGACAGTTTCCCCAAAACCCCTGAAACGTAAATGACTGGGGAACGTGTGACTATGCCCACACAGGCTGGGGGAGCCGCTGGGAGGTGGGGGACAGTGTAGTGGGGGGAATGCAGCAAAGGGGGAGCACGGGCTGAGCTGGGACTAAGGCTCCCTTCACGGTGCTCCAGGCAAAAGGCAGAATCACATGTTTCCCATTAGCTGCTCTGGCCTGCTTGTTCAGGGGGTGTTGGCTGGGGGAGATTTGTTCTGGTTGCAGACACCAGCCGAGACCACACAAGAGAGAGAGAGAGAGAGAGAGGGAGAGAGAGGGAGAGAGGCAGGCAGAACTGAATGCCAGAAGGAGC